>CAJNDV010023880.1:26787-50714 GCA_905221635.1 Symbiodinium sp. CCMP2456
AGAGCCCTACTACAAGGTCGGGCGCACCCGCTCCTCATGTTTTGCTCAACGCTTCCATTCTTACCAAATGGAGTTGCTGGCCGTAGAGCCAAAGCTGTCTCTGGTCTGTGCGCTTCAGATCTGCTTGGTGTCTTCATGCTTACACGCCATACAGTTTGAGGGCAGGATTCATAAGATTATGTTGACGCACAAGCCTGAGCTGCTTCTAGGAGCACGGGAGAAAACAAGGGAGATCTACTTCGCCGATGCATTACCGTACCTCAAGGCTCTGTTCACAGAGACGTCGGCTATGGGCAAGGACGAGTTTCTCGCCGAGATGGCACAACGCAAATTCACAACAAAAGTTTTCTCAGGTGGCATCACAAGCACAAGCATTCCGGATGACACGACCGAGGCCGAAGAGACGGACCCCGAGTAAGAGCTGTCCTGTACAGATTATAATCCGAGTGTGCTCCACGTGTGCGCTGCCCGACATCCCAGAGAGAGAGTGAAAAAAACCGCTCGTGTGGCTCCTTCATGATACTCAGATACCCATTCACTCCGAACTTGCAATGTTCGGGTTCGGCACGGGAACTCCTCACAAAGCAGACACGGCAGTGGGTGGAGGCTACGTCTCACGGCCCTTGCCATGAGTGAACGCGAGCTCCTTTGAGCGTGGAGGGATCCGAAAGCGCGGTAGTGCCACGGAGAGCTTCTCAATCAAGAGAGGGGGGTTAACTGCTAGGCTTGCGCACGCACTGCCGGCTGCAGTGGATCGAGGAAGATGGTGACTTGGCTGCAATATCCACGGAACAGGCAGGAGAGACAAAGATGAGCACGGATGCATGCATGTTCTGTTTCCACATGAACGAGGTCCCTGGAGCTTTTGCTTGTATTCTTGACTTGACCGAACTAGCACGGCTAAATCGGACGTCGTATGGGAGCTTGCTGGATGGATAATGTGGCTGCTGCGAGTTGAAGTTGCATGCACTTGAGGTCCCGACGTGAAGTACCAAGTCGAAGCGCGGGAGGACATGGGCAGTATTTGAGAGCAGGGGAGTCGTGCGATTGAAGCGCCAGGAGCGCTTGCCATTCTATGTCGTTTGGAGCATCCTTCCGATGTATCACCGAACGGAGGTGAGAAACGACAAGGCTGAAACCCCGTCGAGGCTGCTCTGCTGGACAAATCCCTGAAGCTGCTCAGGTATACAGCGAAGTTCTCGTCTCAGGCCGAGCCGTGAATTGCCAGAGGCATCCAGAGGCCAGAAGGGGACGTGTCCGTTCTGTGCAGGCTTGGAGCAGTTCCCGGCCGCCGAGCCTTTGGCGTTGCGAGTGGTCAAGCTTGCCTCGGGAAAAGCTGCTCACAGCATCGTGCCCGCACTGGAAGCCGGCCTGGGCCGGCCTGGGGCGGCCTGTCCGCTGCTTCGCTCCTGCTCCTGCGCCTGCGCAGAGGTGTGCGAGCGACGCTGCGGATGAATGGTGTCGTTGGGCCTCCTGCTGCAGAGAAGTTGGAGGTGACGAGAACACTCACTGCCCCTGGAAGTTTCTCGTCCAAGATCAGTCATAGACTTGTCAGACATTCCTTGCACGTGCACATGCTGTCGGGAAGGTAAGCTTCCTCTAGCCGAAGTCTCCTGGACAGCGGAGAAGGACAGAGCATCACCGGTGCCTTTTGTCGCACTCTATAGCTCATACCCACCGCAGACAAGATCTCTGACTAGTACTAGTTCGCTAGAAATGGTGGAAGGCGAAGGCGAAGGTCAAGTCTCTTCCTCGATGCGTTGGGAGGACAGCGGCCTCAAGGGTTTCGGTTACGTCGTGGAGGCGACGGCACGGCTCCAATGCGGCAAGCGCCCTCCATACTGTATCTGTGTCGGGAGGCGTCCTGGGAGCTGGATGCTTCCCGTAGATCGGACTGGAGCTCGACGGCCGCCGCGGTGATGCAGGTGGAAAGCCAATCCAGCCCGACGGGGTTTGTGAACCTCGGTGCCTTGGCCGCAGGAAGGCTCTCATTCCGTTGCTCCCCCAAGCTCGTGTCGGCCCAAAGCCCGTGGACAAATAAAGGCGTCAGTAGGGTGGCTGAAGGTTTCGCTCGATTGTCAGTTAGTCTCTGTTTTTTCCCTAGGGCCGTTAAACCGTGGGAGTGACGAGCCCTTTCCTGAGGCTTTGTTCCGCTGCACATGCCGCAGGAAGGTGCAGGCTGGCCTTTGCTCCTGCGCCTGCGATGTTGATGTTTCTGGAGTCTAGCTGCAAGATCCGGTGACCTGGGTTAGAGAGTCGGAAGCAGCCGCGGGAGACCGGGAGTTTCGGGTTCTGTAAAATTTTGTTGTCAACCACGGACATGTTTCGTCCATGGCCGCACGCTGAATGGCTTGTCAGGTTTGGTGTTGGCCGTTTTGTACCGAGTCTCCTTTGCAATCCGACGGTAGGCTCATCCCGCTGCTGGTTGCGAGTGCGTTGCCAGAGCAACGACGGCCGCCTTAGCGACGCATTCGCGGAGGTGAGCTGCTGATTTTGGTCGGAGCTTCTGTCGACGGTCCCCCCCCCCCTCCGCCGCGCGTGCTGCGCCTTTCCGCCTCGGCCACGGTGAAGGCGGAGGCCCCGGTGGTCCTTGCCGATGCGCTGCTGGCGGCAGAGGCCGCGCAGGAGGCCCTGAGGCGCCGAGAGACTCTGTGACTTCGTTGTTCTTTACTAAAGCGAGTCTGGTCACATCTGTGGGTCATCTCATGGCCCTTCGGTGCTTCAGGAATGCTGCACCGAAAGCGGCTCCACGACGCCCGCAGCAGTTGAACATCCTTGGTGGCAGCAGGAATCTCTGGCAGGCGAGGGTGCTGGAATGCTTGCTGTGCTTGCGGTGATGCAGAACCAGTGGTAGAATTGTAGTACTTTTGGTCCTTCAGAGGTTCTTCTTTGACCTGCGGTCTTCGCCGAAAAAAGAAAGCTTCAATCCCGCCACAAGAAGCGAGCGAGACAGAGAGAGAGAGCGAGAGACATACTTGTTTGGTCCTGCACAGCACGGCCGAAAGCCAGAGCTCTGCGAAACGAGCAGCACAGAAACCCCAATACGGGGGACATGCGATGACGAGGTGCGAGACCGGGGATTGTAATCAATTTTCTATTAACCGGGGGTCACGACAGTGCCCAATCGTGCCTCAATTCACACCAACCAAGACGACCGGGGCACATGCGTGTGCAAGGGGGGGTCCGCCTTTGGTTTGACTGAGTTGAAGAAGACATGGAGAGAGAAAGGCTTGCGCGGATGACGGACGGCCGGACTTGTGGTTGCGCGTGACCGAGTTCCTTTCCCTGTAGTTAAAGGAATCGATGACAGAGGGAGATACCCCTGAGAGCAAAGGACGAGCAGAAGAGCAAACAAGAAGAGAACCAATGTGGGAGAAGATGCTCTCCGGTTTGCCCGAGGTTTCCTGGGAACAAAGGGGCAAGCTGGCTGCAGATATGCTGTTCGAAGCGGAAATCTGCTTCCGCACCGCGTTGGACGCACAGGACATGAGTATGAAGGGCATGTCCAGGATACCAGCATAGATTCAAGGACGCTTGCGGTAGTTGCCCAAAAAGGCGCCAAGATCCTAGTGGGTCCTGGTGGTCATTGCATCGTGCATATCTCTGTCAAGGTGAAACTTTCAACCAGCCCTCAATCCGACAACACTCTAGCCGAAGCCGGACCGCATAACCTTTGGTCACATAGACGTAGAAACTGCGAACATCGCGCTCCACGCTTTAGCGAGAAACGTCCCAAGACTCCGGAGGACTGGAAGCCGGTGCGGAGCTTCTTCCTGCCTCAGCAGCGGGGCAGCATCTGGGTATTCAAGGTTTTCCAGGAGGCCCCTGAGCTCCTATGTCTCCAAGGCGGTCTGAAGATGTGGCAGAGGAAGGGACCCAGGCCACAACTCTCACAGCATCTCGGCCTTGGTGAAGTTTGCATGTTGCCAAGTTTAAGTTTGGGAGATTCGTAGGGGTGTCCGAGACCCCTGAACATAGCCGCGAGCTTGACTGAGACCTTTTGCATCCCGAACAGCAAACCCGAGATTCGCCCGCGATCCTGATTTCGAGCTTGTGGGATTGAAGCTTCCGAGCGAAAGACGGACATTGGAGGCAGCCACACCCATCCATCATGCAAAAGAGAGAATCTGGGTTGAGCGGCTGCTGGGGAATTTGTTTTACCCCAGTTCTAGTTGTTCTTCTGCTCAGCCCACGAGTTCGCGAGTGCCAGTCTACACTGCCAGCTGCTGCGCAGAATCTAGAATTGCAGGTCTAGCCGAGACATCGTTTGTTGCAGTGGCAGCGCGGAAGCGGACGTCTGTTGTTGCAGACGTACAGCAAGGGCATGATATGAAGCTATCGATGTTGCCACATCTAGCGAATCTGAGGCTGCTGTGGAGCTGGTCGACTCTGAGACCATGCCCGAGGAGGCTTGGCGGCTCCGCGTCCGAGCAGCGGGTGGCGATCTTACATCGGCAAAGAAAACTATTCTGCGCTTCACTGAAAAGGGGAACCTTTTACCGCCCCTCCTGCAATCATCGAAGCTTTTCAGGTGGCAACTGGTCCACGCCAACTCCATGGAAGGAGCAGGATGACAGCCAGGAGGTATTTCTCCTCCAGCTGGCGAAGCCAGAAGTCAGGCCTTGGACCAGAGGTGACAGCGACCGGTGCCAGGGCGTGTCCTTGCGGCAGGGGCAATGCCTTCTCCTTCTCATTGGAGTTCGATGTGGCCGTAGATGGTGACATGCCGGCTCAACTTCCCCGCGGAATCGGATTTGAAGTTCAGGTGCTTCACTCATTCTCTCAGCAGCGCGAGTCGTCGCCGGACCACTTGTTGCAAAGTGTGAGAGAAGCAGGTCCAAGGCAGGAAACGCCGGGCAAGCAGCAAGTTCTGCGACTGGACCGGCTTGCGCAGCTTTTGCACTGCACCGGAACAGGTTCCTTGTTGCAGTTTCGAGTGCTTTCCGATTCAAGGGTGCCCACTTGGGACTCTGATGTGTATGTGAATTCCTCGATGCAAGCTGCCACAGTCCTCAGAGTCTTCGAACTCCCAGAACCTGGCAAGGTGGAAGACACCTCGACTGTCCTGGTGCGAGCCCTGGTGGAGAGGGCGACAGTCGCAGAGGCCATCAAAGCCAGCTTCGGGTACGAGGCGCCCGTGGGCGCATGTGGGCGCCTGGGGTTTTGGAGAGAGCATCGAGCTTTCTGCTAGGAGCTCCGCTTCCGGGTGCGTGCCAGCAGCCCTCAGGGCTACAGCTCCCCCTCAGAGCCATCGGAGACGTTGGCGCTGCAAATGGAGGGCCAGGCCAGCAAGGCCATGCCACCCCTGCCGACCTTCCTGGGCAGAGGTTTCCTTCTTATGGAGGACCCTTATAGAGCCAAATAAGAGCCTCTCAGCCTTTCATGAAGGCCCCAGGCCGAGGCGCCTTAGGCCTTAGGCAGCCCTGAACTGCCGCGGCAAGGATGTGGAGAGCAAGAGCCTGACTCACTCGGCGCCCTGTCTTCACCGATTTCAAGCACGATGCCAGTTCTTTCTGCATTTGCTTGAAGTTCAGGAGATCCTTCAGCTGTGCTGGCCCAAACCCGAGCTGGACGTGGGCGAGCTGAATGATGGACTGCCCCCTTTGGAGTACAAACTTGAGCAGCAGCCGGTTCCTCGATTCCTCAAAGTGGCAGTGGTCGGGAAACCCTTCAAGCGCAAGAAGCGAGGCACCAAATTGGCGAAGAGGAGACGGACTGGGAGCCCGTTCCGACAGCCATGCTCTTCTCGGAGCCTTGATCTGTCCGTAAAGGGGCACAGTCCAGGCCCAGGACGTGGCGGTTAAGGGGAAGTGTAAGACGTTGTTGGTTTTCCTTGGTTGCCGATTTTGTGCTACTGCCATGTTGGGAGACTTCTGCTCTGCATTTCTGCTGCCTGCTTTCTGGTTTTAGCTTCCTGCCTTCAAGTCTTCTGTGTTGACGAGAGCTAGGGACCCGAGCACGCCCGGTCGCATCACCCCTCCAGCCCAAGGAGCCAGCCTCCCAGAACATCTCCGAAGCCTGACTTCATTTGGATGCGGCTTTGCGATCTGAGGGGCCTTCAGACTGTTCCAAGGCCGAGGGTAGAGCAGAGACTTTGGTTCGGGTATGGTGGTTAGAACTCCGCAAGGCCAGATGCTGCCAGTCTGTGATGTTCCATCCAAGGCGCTACTGCCTCTGGAGCAGGTCGGAGCAGCACAGCGATGTCACCGGCATGCTGCATCGTGCTGTTACTGTAGGACATCGACGAGCTGGATGAAGATGATCTCGAGTATGCCGAGCAAGAAGGCCGACTTTTGTTCCAAACGCTCCTCGTCCGGATTGGGCAAAACTTGTCTTCGACCCTGAGACCTGAAAGTAAGTAGGACCTGGCTCTGGCTCCATCTGAGGAGTCCGACCCCTTCGGAAGCTCGCTTCAGGCTTTGCGCAGATCGCTCCTTGATTTGAAAATGAACATGAAGGCCAGTGCAGAGTGCAGGGGCCATGTTCCACTCGTGGTGTCAAACTCTGAGGGCCCTCGAGCGACATCTCCAAGTTCGAGCCTGTCCACTCAAAACCATCGGAGGTACTGGCCTGGAAACTGCCACTGGGCGATTTGAAAATCATGTTCCTTCTTTTGCACTGATGGAGAGCCAAGGCCAGACCTTCCGAGTGAGCTGCATGTGGTGGGTCCTTGCCTTGGATGCCATCGGCCGCCCTCCCCCCCCTTTTGAGCCCTTCACCCCGAAGCGGCACAGCCATCGCCAGGTCAGTCTTGCAACATGATATGCTTGATCTTCAACTGGCCAAGACTCTCGCAAGTCTGCGGAGGCGCCGTGCCGTGTCGTCGAGCAGACCCCATATCTGAGAAAAGAATGCACTTTTGTTGCACTGTGTGTTGGGTTTGAAAGAACAGGCCACCTCTGGGCTTGCGTCGAGGCGCTCCCGTCCTCGGACAAGGCAGGTCAGCATTGAGTCGTGAAGTCTACGTAAAATTCTGCTACATACTATCGACATCTGGGTGCATTCCTTAATCAGATCGATGAGCGTCCACACTCGGGAAGCCGCTTTCAAACATTCTATTTGTGAACGATCCGATGGTTCCACGTGGAGTCGAGCCTCTAGATGGGGAAAGGCTGGGTTGGATGTGGTGTGCTGCCATCGATGTTCGTCTCGAGTGGGTGCTTGTGGAATCGAGCGTCTGCTACTGATGTGCGTCTCGCGCGGCTTGTGACTTGTGGAATCAAGCGTCTAGATGGGGAATGGCAGGTTGCGACGTGCCATGATGCCACGACTTGTGTTTCGAACCGGTGCTTGTGGAATCGAGTGTCTTCACTGGTGATGATGTGTTGTGATGACACGGATGTTTGTCTCGAACGGGTGCTTGCCCATTTCGGATCTAATCAGGGCCCTGTGGAAAATAGGTCCAGCTCATCCGAACCAGTCTGGGTAAGACACACACATGCATAGGACATAGAGACAGAGACACACCTACATGGGCAACGGCTGGCTTGGGCGTGCAGTGATGCCACTGTCATGTGTCTTGTGCATGCATGCACTTGTTACTCGAGCGTCTAGATGGGGAGTGGCAGGGTTTGGTGTGTTATGATGCCACTGATGTGACTAATGTATGTCTCGCGGGCATGCTTGTGAAATCGAGCGTCTACATGGGGTATGGCTGGCTTGGACGTGCTGTGATGCCACTGATGAGTGTCTTGTGCGTGCGCTTGTGAATCGAGCGTCTCCATGGGGATTGGCTGGTTTTGATATCGTTGGTGCTGCTCCAACGATCAGTGCTCGATACGTGGACTGCGTCGATTCCCAGGGCATCGGTTCATGGGACGAGGAAAAGCAGCGAGTAACCAGCGTCCACATGGGGATTCGGTGCCAAAATGTGTTCTAGAATGCAATGAAAAGTACTTGAGACCCCAGCGTCCGCGGCATATCCTGAAAATTGAGCTTGTTCGACTTGGAGACTAAAAAACAGCGTCTATATGGGATTAGCATCTGATGACGTGTATTCTCGCCGCTGGTCTCGCCGACTGATGTGGGATAAACCCTAGGCTTGTAGAATCCGTTTTGGATATCACGAAAACCACACGGAGAAAGTTCACGCGCCGACTCAGAATCAAGCCCATGCGAACTAAACCCTAGAATCAACGATGAACGATGGGCACTGGGCCTCAATCTTGAAATAAGTTGGAGTCATGTCTGACAAGAAGCCTGCCCCGAGCTAACGTATGCCCGGATTTGCTGTTCGCATGAGGACGGCGAAGTGGAGTTCGGTGAGGAAAGTGTCGGCCAAAGCATCATAGGCGTGCGAACAGTGCCTTCATCCACGTTCTGCCGAAGAAAACATGTCGAGAAGTTGGGATTGTAGGTAGGTTAGTTTGTGTTGAAGCTGATGGTATTCCGGCTTGCCCTTGTCCGCACTGCGAGTTTCAATAAGTTGACAGCAAAGATTCAAGCCCCGGTGTCAGGCATGTCTCCTTTAGTTTGGCAGCCAGCGATCGAGCTGCAGCCAATCTGCAAGCACTACGTGGGCCAGGGTGACAGTGAACCTCGAAGCAATTATTCTTACCAGTGCAGTTTTGACAGCGGTTCGCTTAAAGGCTTCGAGTTTCACTGAGATGTTTTTGGGCACAGGACCCGACGACAGCCAGTGAGCTCGTCGCCAAGGCTGGCCACACCTTGAACATGGATCCCTTCGATTCGATGGGAATCCCCACACACTTGTAGCATCATGGCGAGCCAGTATCACGATTTTGTTCGGCTCCAGAACATTTCAGCACGTGCGAAGCATGAGAGCATATGAGAGCGGCGCTCAGAGCTACTCGTTACTCGTAGCTCTGCGGGCGATCTGCAGGCTTGTGCGGCCGCAACGAGCGACACTTGCCGCTTAACCACGATTGATGCAAAGGACGGGGCTGCTGTGTTCTCCGAGTTGGGCTCTGAGGTGTTGGCCTCACTCCGCTGCCCGACATCTGCGCTTCAAGTGCTTGCGTCCGGATTCGCCTTCAGCTCTACGTAAGGCTTTCGACTCCGCTCAGTCGCAGACCTTACAGGTAGTGTCCAAGGTCTCGGATCCTTTTGTGCTTTCCGAGCGCAGGCAGTCTATCCATCAAAGCGGCTGGAGCCAGCCGTTGAGGCTTGATAAGCTCGCCGCAGCGGCTGTGCCGACCCCACAGAAGATACGTGCCCTATCTCATCTGGCGGTGCCCGGTACCCCCAAATTGTGAGTCGGAGCGAGTTCGTGCAAGGCACGCTACATCTGCAATATCCGGACTGGACTTGCATTCTTCCCGGTCTTGATGAGACCTCTGGCAAGTTCTCGCCACGCCTCGTCCGAGTCCCGGTGCTGAGTCGATGTTTCAGGATGAAATTCGCTTCTGTCTGCACACCAGGTGTTGCGTGAGACTGTTGATGGAGAGGATCCTCGCGAGACCACTCTGCTGGACGAGGTCACGGCGCCCGGGATCGGGTCGAGATATTTCGAGTCCAGTCCCCCGGCGGTAGAGGCCAGTGACCTGAACCTCCCGAGCCTGAAGCTCAAGTTCGAGGTCGTGCAAGGAGCCTCCGCCTGTGGCCTGTAACGGGTCTTGGGCACTGCGGCACCGCTAGTGGCGGGTTGCGAAGTGCAGGAGACCTGCCGGCTTGTCTTCTCCTGGACTGCGCGAGTGGCTCCATTTCCTGGAGGCATGTGCTGGAGGTCGCCTTAGCACTTGATGCAAGACTGGAGTGGCGAAGAACTACCACCAGCCAAAACTCGTGAACTGCTGAGGTGGACGGGGACTCTGTTTCAGAGAAATCCATGCAGTCTGTCATGGATGCCTTCGCCATCCAGGTACCCCGTTCCCCCTTCAGCCAGCTGAAGCCGAAAGCAGTGGCCTTGAGAGACCCAGAGTACAGCCCTTGAGCATGTCAGGTGTCTGTCATGGCTGGCAGCAAGAGCGAGCTCGGTGCCACTACCTGGTTGGCATTGGTTTGGCTTTGAACTAGATTCACTAGATTCTGAGGTCCATGCAGAACTTTCCGTCTCACTCCAAAGAAGAGCCCAAGGCCTCGAGGTGCCCTCGGCGCTCTGTGCATCCACGGTCCTTCACCTGGCGGCTGCGCCCAGCATCTTCCGCCCGGGACCCGGAGACCCGCCCCGCGCAAGCGCGCCTGCGCTCGCCTGCGCGTGCCTCCTTCCCTTTCTATGGCTTTTGATCCTCTTTGGCCAGGCGGCGACGACGCGGCCTGGGAGTTCCTGGGAGGCATCCTGAAGGGGCCAGCGCTCGAGGCGCCCCGCGCCCGCCCCCGTCTGTCCCCGGCAGGTTTTTCTCTGAAGTGCTTGCAGGTGCTCAGCGAACGAGGCATAGAAGCGCTGCAGGCGGCATCTGAGCTTCTTCAGGAGACGAGATCGGGAGTTGGGAGAGTTGGGTGGGACATGAACCTCCTTTAAAATTGAGAGCCTGCCCAATGCTTCTGAGATCTGGGTCCAAGAGGGACTTCAAGAGGGACAAGGATTAGATGGGTCACAAAGCACGGTGCATCAAGCCGCGTGGCCTTCTACGCAATTTGAAGCCTTCAGGGCAATTGCGCCATGCAAGGATCAAGAGCTTCTCGAAGGCTTTGCGGACTTTTGTGAAGCTTGACTCGACCAACAGAAACAGCGAGACGGAGTTTTATTCGATGGTGCGCAGGGGTCCCGTCGTCCAGGAGGGCCAGATTATTTCAATGGAAGCAGCAACCAACACACTTCAGCCGTCAGTCCCAAGACCAATTCAGCTTAGGAAGTCCTGGCCAGTGACGTTGGGTTTCCTGCCTTTGAGGCCGGGGCGCCGGGTTTGCAAAAGAGAGACCACAAATGCCGTCTCTGGTAGATCGTGATGCGCATCTTGGAGCTGCCCGCCGAGTACATGGAGCATGCGGCGGAGCCCCGCGACGCACTGCACGGCTTCTCAGAGAAGACGAATCCCGTGACTGTGATGTGGCAGGAGATGGACCCCGATGACTTCCTGGATGTGCTCTGCATTGCCTTAGAGGCAGACGCCGATCAGGGCTCCGGCTTGGAGGAGACTGCGGAGGATTCCGGATCATCCCTAGGCCTCGGCCTCGGATGGCCTCGGGTCTCGGCTTTTCGGTTTCGCATTTTACCACTTTGGACCTGTGAGGCAGCGACTCCGAGGAGGGCCTCGGTGGCCTCGAGTCTTAGACCAAAGCAGAATGCATTTTATAGCTCCGCGTTCGGAGCTTTGAGCCTTCAGGAGTTGGATCCTTGCCAGCTGTTGCGAGCTGTTGCGAGATGTTGCGACATGTTGCGAGTGTGAGGATGGCTCCCACGCCGAACCCGAGTCGGATGCCGGAGATGCGCAGGAAGGGCTTTCCAACTCCTCGGATGATGGTGTGGAGGCCGAAGCGAAGCAGGGGTAGGTTGATGTTAGTTATTGATAGTAATTGACGCAGGCTGCGGCAGGTTTGGTGGGCCAAGTTCGAAGCGACCTGCGTGTGGAAGACAGTGGCCAAGCAACGCGAACGGACGAGGAGGCGTCGGAGGACAGGAAGTGTCTCGGAAAGCCTTGAGACACATACTCCTGGCATATTCCTCCATCGGTGCACGGCTGCTGCTGTGGACGAAGCCGATGAGTCTGATCAGTCTTTCCATCCAAGGAAAACCGATGAGCAGCCTCCACAAAAGAGTCCTTCCGGTGTTCCGCAGCTGAACTGCAAGCATTCGTCAGAACGTAGCAGACCCATCACAAACCCTTGTCCCCAAGCGGCACCTGCGTAGTTTGTGGGGCTTCAAGGAAATCGAGACATCTTGGGTTCGAGCATGTTGAGTATGTCCTGTGAGCTTGAGCCATCAATCGGACGAGGTAGGACAGGTCTCTGCATTGAGTGAGTGCTTGTTTCTTCTTGGCGGGTCCAAGCCCTAGATGTGAATGGCTACTAGAACTGGCCTTCGCGAGTTGCAAAGGCGTGACGGGCCCAAGCGCAGCTCCATCTTCGCCTCCGTGGGGAAGTCGATCGCCGCCCTGGGGATGAGGCGAGGCAAAGAGGCTGTGCAGATGTTTCAGTCTGTTTGAGGGTTTGGGCTATTGTGCTGCTCATCTGGTTCGAGCCCCCCTCCTTTATCCTATGGGAAGAGTTGTTGGGCTTGCAGGCAAGTTCTTGAGGTCTTCGTGCCTTGAGTTGGTGGCTGCAGCCGGTTGGCAAAGTCGGCCGGGCATGACGTCGACTCTTCGAGAGCACTGCAATGCTCGAGACAGTCGCAGACGTGCAGTCGCACTTAACACAGTCCGAGATCACGGCTCGAGAACTTCACGGTAGCAGGTTTGGTGGAGGGTTCTTGCAGGGTCCAAGAGGCTCGGAGTTGCCCGGCAGGGTCCATCCGAGCGCATCGTTACAGGATATTTACTCAGGTCGCACGGCTGCTCGACATAGCTGCGGCAGTGCCGGTAGAAGGATCGGAGTTGCGCTGCTTCAGTGGACTCAGGTATGTTTACCTACGTGAAGTTCCGAGAGGCAAACCACGAACAATCCGAAACTTTCCGTCTGCGGAAGGCGTGGATCTGTGACGGGTCGACGCAACTCAGCTCTGGCTGCGAGGCTGCGGGGATCTGCGGGGCCCGGCCAAGGGCGGCTCTAGTGCCTTTTGAGCCTCAGGCGTGCCAGTCGTGTGGAACGTCGAACGTCGAAGCTCCATCTCCCAGATGATGTTACTTGGCGGCAGTAGGCAGTGGCCCAGAGTCGGAGAAGAACTGCCAGTCGTCACAAGGACACAGCTGACGTTGCTTCGACTTCTATGCCGGTGGGAAAGTTCAGAAGTATTCGCCGAATGTCAAGGCCGTCCAGCAGCTTCGGTTGCGGCAGGGTCGATTAGGAGTACTTGCTTGATAGACCGGTGATGACTTATGCCGTCGAGCAATGGAAACGGGTTCTTCGGCAGCGTTTCTTGGAACCATGTTTTTTCCGTTGATCTCGCCACCTCGGCCAGTCATGCTGCCAATGTCGACGAACCCTCTCCGAGCCATTCCAAGCTGATGAGGGCGTCCGGCACTTACTTGGATTGGAGCACGGGGTGCGAGAGCTGGACTGAGCTGGTCGGGTCGTTTGTAAACTGAGGCCAAGTTTCCGAACAGGCACATGCAAGATTTAGCTGTGTATGCAGCTTCAGGAGCGAGCGACTCCAGCGTGAGGTCGAGCTGCTGGCCTCAAGCAGATGCTCATGTCTTCATGAAGCTTCATGAGCTTCGCTCTCTGAGCGACCCTGTGCACAAGGATTGCGTACCCGACATTGATGCCGCTGTGGCCTGCCTTCGAAGAGCTCGAATTCCAGCCTCACCTGCAGGCCAAGCGGCTTCTCCGATGCACTGAGAGTGCAAGTCGCCAAGTTCACCAAGTGTGCATCCGGGCCATGATCCAAGGAAGCATCGGAGGCGCTCTATCCTTCACTCGGCCACGACAACCGGCGGCTTGACGGCACGGTCTTGGTTCCATAGCACCAGGAAGTCAGGAAGTGAAGGAATTTGCAACTCTATTCGAGGACTGGGAGGAGAAGAGGACAAACACCACCACCGTCGTTTCTTGGATTACGATGTGGCGATGTCTTCAAGTCCTGTTGTGTCCGATAGGCTGGGTCCACTTCTAGCGCGCTGCAGGTGAGTCACTGCCCCAGCATCCGCGCTTCTCTATCGCTCCAGGCACACTTGCGTCCTTAAGCGCTTGGGAGACAACAGTGCTTGTTGCAGGTCTGCCACCACAAATCTCGTTCGACGAGAATACTGGGATCATCAGAGGCTGCCCGTTGATGGAGCACGTGGCGGGGTGCCGCATCCCTAGCGGATATCACTGGTCCAGCCCACAAGACCCAACATGTGCCGATAGAACACCGTGAGGCACCTACACGATCTCTGTCTGGGATCGCACCAGCAGTGAGGAGGCACTAGGCAAGTGCTCGGTGGCCTTCGCTGTGGCTCCTGCGGAGGCTTGTTTTGTGCTGTTTAGGGATGTTCGGCGTAGAAGTTGAAAGGCTGTGCGGCCTGCCCGCTTCCAGGTCGCAAAGCTGTGCAATGCCGCCTTTGCTCAGGACCATGGCATGTGCAATTGCTTGGCTTGGTTGCAGACTGTAAAGAAAGTGAGCTGCTGTGCCAGGACGCCACAAGCTCGAAAGAGGCACCCGACTGGCAGACAGTCGGTGCAACTGTGCGCTTCAGGGTCTCAGCCGAGGCACATGCCGGCTATCCATCCACGGCTGTCGCGCCAGATCCTGCGACCCCTTCGACGAGGTGCCTCTCAGCGGGTTTCGGCAGAGCAAGGCATGTAAGTTTCTTGCAGGGGAGAGGAGATCCAAAGTCCGAAGCCTGCGAGCACTGCGAGCATCCCAAGTCGAGGCCCCTCCTTGCATGCTGTGGCGCAGTGGCACGCATTATTGTTGTCGATCGCGACGCCAGGACTCGATGTTCCCAAGAGGCTGGGCCTGTGAGCGAAAGGTCCGGGCTGTCCCGGCTCCAGCCCAATGGCCCGCATCCGTCGCCTTGGCAGGTCGCCCTTGGCCCGTGTCCAGCCACCAGTGCAGTCTGCAAGGACAGCAAGGCGTTTGGCATCCGCTCTCTGATCTAACTTTGCTTCTTCAAATTGGGCGAAGTTGTGCCCTGTTGTGCCCTTCGAAGGCCGTGGATGACTCCATACGAGTCGCTGAAGCCGTGGCCTTAAGTGCACTGCGCCGCAGCCTTTTCCCTCATTTTAGTGGCCTGGGTCTGAGTGTGTGCCCGCATCAGCGCACCTCTCCAGGACACCTTGGCAGAAGCCTTCGAGACAAGCGGGCGCCGGGTGCACAGACTTCAGGAGCCTGTCCAAGACAATCCATGGGTTGTGCTGTGGTGAGTGTGCGATGAGCCAATATTTCATTGTTTGATCTTGCCTGTCGGCCTGGCCTTCTGTCTCTCTCTCTCTCTCTCTCTCTCTCTCTTGGGCTCCCTCCTCTCGTTCTCCTACCCGTGCCTGGATGAATCAGAGAGGTCCAGCAAGCAGCCGAACAAGCATATACTGAGATTCATACAAGCAAGGCTAGTGGTAGCTGCGTATCTATGCAGGACGCACAGATTGAAGGAGCGAAACGTCGGTGCCACTGGGGCTACAATCAACAGGTCTACACGAGATACTGTGTGTATACACATATGGATGGAGGTCTCTAGCTATCTTATCGACTTGTTTATCTACTTCGACACCGAACCATGTCGCTGGGTCCATCCGGTCTTGCCCTGTGAATCTTTGCCTCTCCTCTGTTTCTCCAGAAGGTCGTATGCTACAATCCGGCGCGGATAGGATGTTGTACGGAACAAGGGTGTAATTGTTGTAGGATGTTAGACTGTTGGGACATGCCGGGGAGTTCAGCTTGGGAGACAAGACCCAGGTCATCTGCCTTGGGCCGCCACTCAAGGATGGATGATGCATGGGAGGGTATGCTGGGACTTGAAGACAGAAGGACGAAAGTCCAGACAGCATAGACGCCCGAGATTTCGGGACCCCTGCCGGAACCTGCTTTCAACTGGTGCAACTTGTATCAGACAGCAGCTCCAAGGATTGCTTGAGCTTTTGAAGGGGTTACCAGTAGTTTGGTGTCAGGACCGCGTGGCGCCGTCTGCACCCGGGCAGCCAGGAAGCAAAGGCTGCAGGGCTCAACCCGACGTTGACTCAAAGCAGGTCATAGCAGGTCCTGGCAAGGCTTCTCACGAAGGGAGTGCTTCGAAGAAAGAACGGCATCCTGCTGGCTGGGGATTGCGGGGAGGTCGATCCGTTCTGCCTCCAGTGCACCTCTCCACTCCACGTGGCACCGGCGGACCGCGAATCTGAGTGCTGTGCCCCTTTCTGAGCAATGCCTGACATCCGATCTTCGGTGGGCCTCGATCCCTGCGAAGAGTCAGCGGCATCCGGCACAGCCCGTCGCCATTGTGCCACGTTTCACCTTGCGCGCTTGTTTCCCTTGCTGAAGGATGGGAGGTGACCAGGTTACTCGTCTTTGTTGGGTTGCAGTATCTTGGCAACTCGGAAACATCCGCCATCGACGAAGCATGTCGCGTGCTCGCCTGGGCACGTCTGAAAAAGGATGGGCCAGAGGCCGGCCGCGACGGGAAAAAGACCGGCAGACCGGCACTGGTCGCAGTTTTGGGGATGCAGTGCTCAGTGCAGCTCCACCTGAACTGAACTCATGGTCTTGGCTCCGATAGAGAAGATGAAGAAACACGCCAGCTGTTTGACAGTTCAGCTGCCCGGACCGCCCAGCTTTAACCCCAACCCCAACCCCGCCCGAACCTCACCCCGAGCCTCAGATGCCCTTCACCCCGCAGAGTAACCGCGCAGAAAGCCATGGAGGCCGCCGTTGCGGATCGAGACGCAGAAAAGCTGGCAGGGTTGCTGGAGGCACAGACGGGCCTACGGTTGCCCTTTCGCCGCTTTAGTCGCCGCTTTAGCCGCTTTCGCCTTGAGTTTTGAGCCGTTTTTGTTTTCTGGAAGGCGAAGCTCTCAGGGGACCGAGCTGCAGCAACCTTGTGGGGGTGCCCAGGAGCCTTGAATTGGCCCTAACACCCACAGCGCAGAACTTCGCGGAGGTTGTTGCAGCAGACGATCAAGTGCTTGAGCAAGGAGGCTCCCAAGGATGTCTTGCCGGCAGAGGCGCAGTTGGATCTGTTGGGAATGGGCAGGCTTGAAATCTGAGCTGCAGCCCTTGCAAAAGTCATAAAGGCCAGTGGTTCTGATGCTTGCGCACCTTTTTAGGGGACAAGATCGACACCAGCGACTAGTATGGAATCCTCGGAGTGGATTGCGGAGAGGAAAGCCAAACGCTTTGGTCTTGCTTGAGTGGGGGAACCGGGGAGTGGGGAGTGGCGGGAGGTGCTGGCAACTTTCCCGGGAACATCATTGGCGGCACCTAGGCCGGGCGGAGTTCTTGCGACGCCGAGGGATGGCAAGACCATCAATGTCACCTGATATCCACGCCATACCGGAAGCCTTAGCAGCCTTGCTGAAGCCCTCATACCTCTTCGTCCGGCACCTTGTGGACAGGGGCAGATATGACATGCTTTTTACGTCGTCTGGCCTGACCTTCGGTGGAAAGACTCCGCCGTGGGCCGAGACATGCGACAGTGGAGAGCCTGAAAGGCCTTGAGTTGCCTCTCAGGCTTGGCCCCATAGCCTGGGACGTTCGCAGCTGACTTTTTGTTCGCAAAGTGATAAGTAGATCGTTGCGACATGTAGCACTGAGAAGACCAGGCTGTGCGCTACTTCCTGAAGTTGCCTTGCTTGGAGACCAACCGAAAAGCCGGAACGGTCGCTAAGAACTACTGGTGCCTCGGCAAAGCCTGTCAGCGGATCTTCCCGGCGCCACTAGATGCCGCCAGGCTGGTTCTCGTTCTTTCCCAGCCACTGCTGGTGGGCAAGCAAGAGCCGACGACTCGGAACGAAATGCAATGCATTGCTCTGCAGTCCCTGTGAGTTTCGCACCAGGTATCAGTGTGTGGCCTTGAAGGCCAGCGGCACAAAGGCGCACGGCGTCCGATCTCAACTGAGCGGGGAGGAACCCGAAGTGTCAACTCAGTCCGCTCTCGGGGATGCCAAGCATTGAAGGAAGCTTTTGGACTCTATAGACGATTCTAAGATGCTATAGGCGTTGAGTCTTGTGCGTGTGTGTGTGTGTGTGTGTGAGGGCGCATTCAGGTGACACGTAGTCGATTTGCTGGAGCTGGAGACCTTCATTGTACATACGTCTACGACATGTTTGTGGTGTCCTCCCAGCCTGCTCCTGCTGTCACTATGTAGGCACCGTCATGGACACCCAGACGCATCTGCCATCATCGCACTACACAAGCAACTTCACTTCGTCGGGCCATTTGTGCTGATGCTCCTTCGAGTATGCGACAAGCAATCGAACATTGGTTGAAATGGCCCGAAGACCGTAAACGTCGCTGCGTAGCCACGTTGCCACTGACTTTTGAGTGCATGACCCCAAGCTTTTCGCAGCAGGCTCCACAATGCCCGCCTGCACTTCAGTCTGGAACCGGGGACCATGAGCGCTGCGCTGCAGTCCTGAAGGCAGGAAGATGTCCGTGACACGGTCTGAAGAATGGTAGGACAGACAGAGACTGCGTTTCTTTTTCCGGTGTTGAGGCTCTGACAGCAGCGGAAGAGAAGTCAGAGTATCTGGTGCGGCCGCAAAAAATCGGAAGAGCTGCGGGGTGTTAAGCATCGAACCTGTTCAGGTGCTCTCCCGATTCTTGGAAGCCATGATAGGCGTTGACAAGGCATCCTTGGACCCGTGAAGAATCCCAGGGCGGGCTGTCCTTGAGAGGCTCTGTCGCCTGAACCTACGACCTGCGTGTTGGAGGCAGTCCAGGCCTGGAGGGGCGTGGAGGCGGCTTGTCAGTGACCGTCTAGGAGTGGACTTTACAGCCTGGACATAACTTTTGGCTCATCCGAGGAAGGTGTCTTGTATCCACTTGCGGCGGGCTTGTGCTTCTTGCCCAAACCCGCGACCTTCTTGCCCGTGGAGGCAGGTGGAGGGCATGAAAACTTCGGAACCTCGCAACATGGCGCCTCGGAGGACATTTTGGACGCAGAAGCTGGATCCAACTCTGGGCCGCGCGGAGGGGAGCTGATCATCCATCGCTACGACGACAAGAAGCCCACCGTCTTCAACAATCTGACAGGCTCCGCACTCCTCCCCACCGCCGGAACTGCTGCTGTCGGCTTCGGTGATCGGTGCCTTGCTCTTCCCCAAGTCTTGCCGTGCATGTGAGGTGCAGATGCCAGCGCTCTCTTGGCATACCTAGCCTCTGTAGTCCAGCATCGCGCAGACAATGTCAATGTCGACCCAGAGATGGAGGCTTCCCTCACGACATGAGGACCTGCTGTTAGGCACAGTTCTGCAAACAGTTTCTCAGGACGACGAGGAAGAAGATCCCGACTTCGTCGCGGACGCTCCGCCTGCCCTCTGTCAGCAAGTTTGCAGAGTGAAACGTGCGGATACGCTTTCAGTGCGAAATGGACGTTCTGAGGCAAAGCGCCGGGTCGTGACCAGGTGCGCCGCTTCGAAAGCGTGGGTCGCTGTTGATGTTGTGCATGTGAGCATCCGTCAACACTTCCGTAATCGTAGTTAAGAGTAAGGTGGCCTTGGAATGCCAGATTTGGCCAAACCCCTCGAAAAGCGATAGGACTCCCCCAAAAGCGATACGATCAACGAAGATCGTGCCAGTGTGATATGTGGCTAGGCAATGCTAGGCAATCGATACCCTAATCGATACCCACCAGATCGTTGTATGAAAGACTGCCTAATCTGACGGACTCATCATTGACAATGATGCTCTGACTACTGTCACTGCCATTACTAACTACTATTGCCAATAAAACTGTTGCTGCTTTGACTTTACTGGGTGTACTACAGTATTAACTGCTATTACACGCGCGAGAGTAAACTGATACCCCACAGAACAATCTAAGCAGATCCTTGTGAAGCGATAGGACCCCACAAAACATCCATGACCAGGCCTGAAACAATAAGCTTTACCGCGCGCTCATTTGCTTGCAGGAGTCAAACTCGTGGCACCGACGCGGCTCCTTGTTTGCAGCGCGTCCTGGTCTTGTGCTACATCGTCTCTTCTGTCTCTTACTCTCCTTTGCATCGGTCGGTGCAGTGAAGGTTCTGGTGGAGAAAGTGGGCTAGCTTCTCCGAGTCCCCCCTCGGTGTCCAGTCGTCCACTCTGCCGGGGCAAGCTCGGCAGACAAGGGGATGTGGATGTCGCGTGCGCGGAAAACAGTGTGGCGCAATTGAAGCTCGGCAGCTGTCACCAACCGGAGACATCATCTGCTTTCTCTACATCCAAGGCGAAGACACCAAAGCTTGCAGGCAATGCTTCTCCGGGAGCCTGGCTTTACACTTCAGCATACTTCAGCAAAAAAAAGGGGTCAGAGGTTTAATAGCACAGTCCATGATGCAGTGACAAGTCAGTCGCCACTGACAAAGAGGAAACGAAAACAAAGGCGACGAAGCTAGTGACAGTGGTGGCTGTTTCAAGGCCGTTTCCTTAGAGGAGTAGGAAAAACCGCTTGAGATTTCATGCAGTGCGTCTCCTCAGAGATGCCATGGCAAATCCGTTTGCATCTGCCGACGAGGACATTCAGGGAAGACAGGTGGAGCAAGAGTGGTTCTAATCGATGGGACACCATAGCATGAAGCTCAAGCTCTGTAATGCTTGACGGCACGATGGGTTGCAGCACCTGTGTCTTCAACATAGTTAGCTTATTCTTGTAGTTGTATCTTCACCAGCACTTTGGCAAGGCAATATCCCGAAAAGTTCAACAGAAAGAGTTCGCACATTGCTGTGACCATTGATTTTGATAGACTTCATTGGACTGTAACGCTTGTTTATAGAAGCTGCATAGCAAGTTGCATGTCCATCGATTTTGATAGGTTCAGTTAGTTAGAGCAGTCTTGAATACATGCATAAGGGATTTCCGAGTCAATAGGTTTCATCATTGGTTTTTGAGTACAGTTTGAGTGGGGTGTTAACAGGATGTTACTGTTACTAGTCTTCTACTTTCCATGGTTGTATTATGGATTCCATAGCATTTCAAAACATTTGCAAGGTTTCCAGAAGTCCGGCCGTTTTTGAATACCATTTTAATTGGATGCTAGCAGCCTTGTAGCAGATTTTATTCGAATGAGTTCGATGGAAGCCCATGAACGCTGATGTTTTGTAAATACTAAACTATTCGGACTCACACATGTTCTTAGTTGCGTTGTCACGAGTTTCCATTACTGCTCATGATACTCAATGGGAGTTCGTGTTATGAATACGGATTCACAGGCAGACACATGTTAGTTAGTACAGTACACATGTTGTTACATACAGCTGTAATGTGATTTTCACAGCATGTTCTCGGGTTCGCATTGGTGAAATTCAATGGAGTTGGAGGGTTTTGAATGCAATGTTAGGAAGGCTTTAGTAGCGATTGAAAAGCAGGTTCACGGATTTCCAGTGATTTTGGATGGCATTCAAAGGACTTTCACCGTTTTACAGCCTTGACCGGATTTTGAGAGCGTTTTAGTGGAATGGTTTCGGAATGCAATCGGAATTTCGAAAGTATCATGCATTTCCATCGGGTTTGATGGAAATCAATGGATTTGGGTTTGGAGTTCAACTTGTACTAGCATTTACATGGATTTCCATTGTTTTTGGAAACAACCCGAAAGTTATTGTGCATACATGGTTTATGCGTCTATGTCTTTAGTAGCTTAGCTAAAAACGTATTCGTGCGCAAGTATATACACAGCTTGATTATGAACATAACTTAACATCTAGAGGAAGTGGGTACATTTTAAACAAGAGAATTCGCGGTTGCCAAAGAATAGCTTGCCGTAGCGAAGAGCCGTAGAAATATTGCTATTGTCCAATAGCTTGCTGTAGGAGAGGACCGCAAGAAGAATCGCAAACACATAGAAACACATAAATCAATCTTGGGCCCGTGAAGAATTGAACAGCCCTTCAAATGCAGGTAGCTTCTTGTGCAGGGCTGCTGTACTGGTGAGCCCAAGATTGGTTTGCATGTTTGTCGTCTCTGAGACCTTTTGGAAGGAGTCCGGCACGAATCCCTTCAGTAATGATCTTCAGGCACAAGGGGTTCGCTCCAGTTTGTCTTGCCCGCTTTGTGCTTTCTCCACGTCGTCTGAGAGCTGGAGGCCAGTCTGCCTCAGCAGGCAGATGCAGTTCGGCCACGCGCGGCCGACCCGGCGCCCGAGGCGGGAGCCTTTGCATGTAACCCAAAGAAGGATGCTAAGGCCCCCAAAGACTTTTTGATGTCCATGTGCTGGCAGGCTGCGAAGAACCCCTTTGCGGAGGGAAGCAATGCTGCAGCTGAGGTGAGCTTGTATCGACAGCTTTGCAGATCTGTTGGGATGTGATATCAGCTTTCCAGCAAACTGTGAGGCGGCTCCGCATGGGGATGATGGTGACGTAAGCTTGCCGAAGGAGTTCAGCGCCCATTCTGTGGAATCTTCTCAGGCCGACAAGCCGAGTTGCTCGTTCTTCAGCTTTGCTGCTACTGCTGCGCCACCTGGAAAGGTGGATGCTCATAGACAAAGCATGTTCCAGAATGCTGAAGCCTGTGCCGTTTGTGGTGCTTGGTTCGGAACCCAGTGCTTAAGGACGGCCTTTGAGCTGACGAGCGTGCAAGTTGAGCAGCTTAGGCTTGGTAAACGCTGGATGCGACCACGGCACCATTGTCGAATGCCTCACGGCAGACAATGTCCATGTTTTTGCAGTATCGTTTCCCCAGCAGATCCCAGCAGCCAAGGTGCAATCTAAGCGTTTGTGCTGCCTGCTCGCCCAGCATGATCGTTACAAAAGGCACTCGGTTCAGGGCATGTGCAACTGTGGGCAACGTGCTGACGTTGTTGCTGAAGGTGATGCTGGCCTACAGCGCGTTTGCAATCCGTGCGTAACGGCGATGCAAGAAGCGGCCGAGCTAAAGGCAGGGGTCTCTTAGTCTCTTGGGGCCAGGCGGCGGGATGAGAAAGCGCGGCTGTGCCCCGAGGAGCGAGTGTTCGCGCTGGCCGATGCCCTGGACGGCATTACGGGGGAGGGCGACCCTGGCAAAGACGCCGACGACTCCGGCGAAGCCAAGAAGTCCTTGCAACATGGCTTCCTGGCATGCGAGGTGCGACCATTCTGCATTTCGACGCATGCCTGGCACTCTTGCGTAAGCCACGAGGCATCAGTCTCAAAGCTGGAAGACCTTCGTCGACGCCATGAAGTGGCCTTCACTCAGGAGTGAGTTTCTGTTGTGTCTTCAAACGTTTGGCCTGAGCCTAAGCGCCTTTCGTGGTGATCTCTGTGTAGCACTGGAGTCAGGTTGGTGTCTTGAAGAAAGAGCTTCAAGAGGTGCCATGCAGTCTCGCGCGGTGACCCGCAGATGTGCTGCACGGCAGGCAGCAAAGTCCAGAGAAGAGGATGCAAGAAAGCGGGCCGCGGCTGCCTCTGCAATGGGGTAGTGTGACTTGCATCAAAGTCGGGTCGGTGCTGCGCTTTTTCGTTGTCCTCAAGGCTCTGGAATCTGAGTTCCAGGCAGGCGGGTGCGGAGGGCGATGGCTTTGCGCACTTTAGTCTGCGCATTGTGCTAGCTGTGTGCTTGCGGGTTGTTTCTATATTGAGGCGAAGAGCCGAAGCGAAGAGCAGCACAGGGTCCGCCTCGAGGCTGCACTCCACACATCTCTACACTCCGAGTACGTGACATCTTCCGACTCTTATGGCTTTGAATTGAAAGAGCTCCCACACTCCCTCAAAAGGGGTGTCGACAATGAGGGCTTCGACGAATTGGGAGAACCTGGTAGTATGCAAAGGCCTCCCAAAGCAGTTCTAGGTACTTCTCCGGCAGGGCAGTGGAAGCTGTCCGATGCGATTTCACGTCCCTGTGCCTGCACGGAACACCGCACTGTCGGGAGAGGAAAGCCCAAGCTGAGTAGGAGTTAGCGCTCATCTGAATCTGGCATCGATTTACTGAAAGCCACTGAAAGCATCACCCACAGCAAGCGAAACCTCGCCCGGCATCTTCGAGTACCACTTTCCTCACTAAGTCTCAATGGGCAACCGAGCACCGTCTTGAGTTTTGCAGGGTAGGAATGCCTTGGAAGGCACAATGAGGCAGACCAGCATTGTTCTGGCCGTCCAGGAGCAGGAGCGGGAGCTTCGGGATCCAACTGGGCAACAAAATGAGCACTCCGCCCGAAGCAGGCGAACATCCACACAGCAGGGGGAAGTGCACTTACAAGACACCTTGCCCCAATCCACTATGTAACCCGTCAGCCAACTCGGCGCCCAAAATCCAAGCCAAAAATCCCGAAACCATATTCCAAGCCCAAATTCCCAAGCCAAAAAATCCCGAAACCTATATCCCCAAAACCCCGTTATACCCATATG
>CAJNDV010023880.1:50814-61134 GCA_905221635.1 Symbiodinium sp. CCMP2456
AGTGGGGCAAGGTGTCTTGTAAGTAGTGCTGGGTGACTCTAGTGAAAGGCAGACGTTCCTAAAGTCTCAGCCGCGCGGCCGTGATGTTTGCCGGAGGCGCAAGCTCGAGAGGAGATGCAGAAAAGGGCCTGCGTGGAGGACAAGAAGGGTCATGGCAGCTGCTGGATTCTGAACGCGCTGCCTTTACACTTCTGACATCCGTTTTAGGAGGCGTAAGCACCTCTGCAAATGGCGAGCGTCAAGTGTGCTAATCGGGCATGCTGGCGCTGTGCCTCTGCCACGCGTGTGTGCAGTGGAGCTGTCGCAAGCAAGCAAAGGGGCGAGGGATTCGGCACGGCAACATCAGACCTTGCGTTGACCGAATGGTAGTCCACGTAAGCCAAGGAGAGGGCAATGAGAACTAGAGGGGCAGTCGAAAAACCTGGCACTCTAGTCGTCGTGGAGGCAACGGAAAGGACATGAACGCTGTCCAACTCACGTGCGGCTTGTTAAGTCTTTGTCTTGGGCGCATGTAGCCACTTCAAGTGTTGAACTCCTGTCTTACTGTCTGTTGCTTTCCATAGCTCATGTGTGATAGAGTAGTAAACAGACAGTGTCAGGCAACATAACAGCCGGGCAAATGTGTGTCTCGTTCGCCGTTGAGTTTGTGCTTGTTCATAACACAACACTTAGCGTCGATCAGAAGGCAGTTGTTGCCAGCAGTAACTTGCCAGCAGTGACTGCGAGACAGCCTGGCAAGGAGGAGCTGCAGGAACTGCGAGCAGAGAAGAGCAAATTGCAAGAAGAACTCCGGAACGTGGCAGAGGTCGCTAAAGGCTCACTCGAGGCATCAACACCCTGAAGTTTGGCTACTGCGTCTTCCACGGGATAGAGAAACATCAGCGCATTTGCCTCAGACCTCGATGCCAGCGAGACACATTGGTGGATCCTCTACACCTTCTTCACAATCGGCTGGCTGCTCAGACCGTTTCTTCGTGGAGAAAAGTGAAAAACTAGAGTCTCGGCAGATGAGTCCTCGCTGTTGGGAGGTCATTGCCGACCGGTTGGTGAGACCTGAGCTACCCGCAGAGGGGCCGGCTCAGAACTGCTCAGACAACTGCAAGAACCGTTGCAACATGATGTGAGCTTCGAGTCTCACGGTCAAGGATTGTTCTGTTCGCCCGCGACGCGACGCTGGAGAGAAAGCTTTCTGCTAGCAGTCTTGCCGGGAAGCGTAGCAATGATAGCAACTAGGATTCTTCGCTGCCTCCAATCTGTGAGCCGCCGGCGGTCCACAGCTGCAGGACACCAAGTCCACGCCATACCAACTCCGCAAGCGCTACCCATGCAGCCAGCTCTGAAAAGGGCAGTCCTCACCCCTTCAGTCCCTTCAGCCTTGCAAGCTCGACAGCGACGAGTATGCAGCCGCCATGGCGGCCATGTCCGTGCCGAAGCTTCGAGTGGACCTGGCTCAGACCGCGGAGCTGGAAGAGCTGTGTCAAGCTCGCAAGATCTCGCAAGAGTTGTGTTGCGAGCTATGAGAGGTCGACATTCCTAGCCTGGCAGTGCCCGAGTCCAGGCAACTCGAGCCCGGATTCTCCGCCGAGTTTCTCTGCCACTACTGCGAGACGAAGGACTTACGAAACACCTTTCAATGCGAGCAACGGAAAGATGTCCCGGTGCAGGACTTGGAGCAGGTTACATACCTGGAGATCCAGGCGCCGACTAGCCCAACATCTCAAACCCAGCACAACCTCTCGAACAAAGCATCGTCGCTTTCTACTCGGGACGCTTACGCACCAGAGACTGAAAGAAAAGCATAAGCAGTACAAGCTCGCGCGCAGCATACCTCACTGGCGGAAAGACTTTCAGACCGGCTAAGAGCTGCAGGCTCGCGTGTGTGCACAGGCGGCCCCGGGGGCGGAGTGGGGTTCTTCCCTCCTGCCCCCCAGACAAGCAGGGAGTGCGATGTGCGAAAGTTGGCGTGTCCGGACGAGCTTGAGGAGTGAGACTACAGGGATCGCTCGTGTCGATGACTCTCTTTCGGATCAGCAAGCACACGGCCGCAGCTGAGCATCAACTGGATTTTTGGGCTGCAAGTTTATTCGGGATAGAGTCTGAGTGACGGGTCGGTTGAAGAAACAAGACTTTGGAAAGGCTCCCACCAAAATTTGAAGAGTAAACTTGACAAGACTCGCCAGATGCTAGCATAAGTTTTCCCGACATAGCACCTGCGCCAACTGCGCATTGTCTGTAACTGCAGCATGTAGAGATAAGGCTATGTGCGCTTAACCGAAAGAATGAAAGTTTCAGCGACACAGTTCCGAGCGACTCACATGCACTGAAGTTGTTCCGGTATGGTTGCAGGTCATATGTTCAACGATTCTTGACAGAACCTTGGAGTTTTCAGGGATAGTGAATCATGCTATAAGCGGCTCTCGGGTGTGCGGATTTAAAGATTTGTGTGGGAAGGTTAGAACTTAGGATAAGAGTGTGGAGTTATGGTCTGCTTTCGTCTTTCTTCTAGTGCCCTCTACAAGAAAGGGTTTGGGTTGAGCCCGAAGAACACAGTCTTTCCGTGGTCGTCATGGGCAGGTGGATTCTGCAACGCAGAGCCTCGAACTCCTCGGGGAACATCTGCCAAAGCTTCGACAGCTGAAGCTAACGGACCCGTCGAGCGTGCTCAGCCTTCGAGACTTAGGCGCGTTCAGGATCGTTTTACCCCGTTCGCTTCGCTGCGGACGTTGCCTTTCCTTTCGAGGCTCAGGGCTGAAGCACTTGGAGGTGCTCTGGATGAGCCGCTGCGGTTTGCAGGACCTGGGCGGGGCCTCGGCCCTGCTCCCATCACTCAGGCACAAACCTTTCACAAGTGTGTTCCATCGACATGACATGCTCTGTGGACAGGGAGCTCTATCTATCCTTTAATGATGTGGTTGCTGCATGTCTGCATCAGACTAGCTCCATTGCACTTGCTGCAGAAGCTCATGGCCAATCTTGGGAGTCTGCCGTGTTGCCCATGCCCGGCGAGTTCCATGCTGAGGATGCGACGCCTCTCAGTGGGTGCGAGCAGTTGGAGGTTCTTGATCTTGAGGGCAATGCCATAGTCGACGAGGAGGATATACGCCCCCTGGCCAGCAACAGGCGGTTAGAACGGGAGCTTCACGAAGTAGCTCGAGCAAAGTCATCGACTTTCAGGAGCTTTGGGCAGCTGCTCGCACCTGCGACACTCGGAGAGCGAAGATTCTTTACCAGCTGGGTCCGCTCAACCTCTCGGCTTAGATCAAAGAACAAGTTTGAAGGAAGAGCTTGGAATCCCTTTCGAAACAGCTGAGGAGAGCTGAACTTGGCAGGCAACCCTGTCTATCGGACCTCCTGCAAGACTCTCGGCCTGTTCCAACCACCTGCTTGGGTGTGATACCGCTGTGGTCTGAAGCTAAAGATCGACGCTTTTCCACCATTTTGGACAAGCTGAGGCCAGGTGCCCTGACGCGTGAACGGGTGATCGAGCTACTTCCAAATCTGGAGGTTCTAGACGATCTCCGGACGAAGATGCCTGGCTACAATCTCGTAGCTGAAAGAGTGATCGGTGAAGTACGCACCTCGGGGGTGATGTTGCAAAGTGGTGCCCGCAGTGTTGCACGTTGCGCGTAGAGCTTGTAGCCAAGGATAAGCTCAATACCACGATCATTTGAGTGCATCTCGGCTTGGATGCTTGCGGCCCCATGCACCAGATTCGTTGTTTTCAGAGGGAATCTCCGCTTTGTCTCATCACCAGTACCTGCGCCCGTCAAGGTGTGGATTCAGATGTTGACGACCCTTTTGACACCTGGACGAACGCTGGAAGCATCCTTTCAAACTCAAGGTTTGTTTGGCAGTGCTCAGGATGCGAATTTTCCGAGTCGCGGCACTGAAGCTCCAGCAAGTGAGCCAGAGGCGAAGGGTTGTCTCGCAAGGGACTCGGCATGTCATGCGGGACGTGCGGAGGAGGGCAGAGACTTGGGCAGTGCCGATGAAGACGATCAAGAGCCGCAGCAGCGGCCCTACCAAAGACCTTTGCTCGCGATACAGATGGCCTCAGACAGAGCTTGCAAGGCATCCCCTGCTGCTTGCGGGCTTTGCCGACAGGCGCGCAGCCGCTGGCCTACAAAGAGACCAGGCTTGAGCCGTAGTCCTTCGAGGGGAACAGAGAGAACGCATAAGGAGATTCAGGGCAAAGTTCCTTTTGCCGGCGAGCCAGACGAGACCGAGCTTATCCTCGAGCAGCTGAAGCGGGCCAGGAGCGGATCTCTTGGCTGTGCCTCACCCCACCGCCTCAGATAGGACAGGCGCGCGACACTCGAGTACTGACTTCAGCCTCCTTAAATCAGGTCTCTTCAGCAAGACTGTGTTGTATCCAAAGAATCAAGCCTGGAATCCTGCTCCAGATCGTGGAATTCGGAGGCCCAGCAAGAGCCAACGCAGCCTGCCCTTCTCATAGCCAGGAGACAGTTGAAAGGCCATGCCTTCACAGCCCGACCGGCCTTCGGCGGGTCGGGTCCATCGGCATCGGGAGCCTCAGGCTTTGGCGTGCAGCTGCCACGCAGGACAGAAGCCATGAGAGCAGCAGAGCACCGGGATGCAGTGCGGAGCGGGCAGGACAAAAACGGCAGAGAACCAAGAGGGTTTTCGGCCAGCGACTGCCTCGAACTCCCGGCTACGTTTCGAGGAACCTCGCTGGCAAACATGGTATCCTTTCTGGAACGGCTTGGGCGTTGAGCTTCAGCTTATTTCCCCCTCCGTGTGGAATGGGTAGTCCAGGCTGCAGTGGAAGGGCGGGATACCACCATTCGCGGGGGGGGGGGGGAACTGGGAGAATGCGCAGCTCACAACCGTATGTGCACACATGCATACACGCACACATGTGCACATTCTCTTGGTTGTAGTGTTCCGGCTGCGCCAGCGACTTGCGCAGTGGCTGTGGTGTGGAGTAAGGATATGATGCCAGCAGACTCTGCCAGTGACCTTACCTGTGGCTCGGCAGTGTGATGATCGAGAGTCAGCAGAGAATGTCTGTTAGAGGACTTGTCGAAATCGCGACCGGCCGCAGGTGGCGAGACGCTGGCGGGGAACCCGTTGCGAGCGCTCCGCCAGCGCCACCCTTCCGGAGCCTCCACCGCTCGGGAGGAGGGCACAGGGTGTCCTTCCCATCCTCGCATCTGCTTTGTGCCACGAAGCTCGTGGAATCTCCTGGGTCGCAGGTGGGCATGGACATTCGGCAGCTGCTGCAGCGCTATCAGACGTACACACAGCGTCTCAACTTGAGGAGTCTTCACTTAGCATGCCTGGTTCGTGCCAATGGGCTCGCGCATGAAACCAGAGGCCTGGCATTGCGCGGTCGCCAAGCACAGCAACTTGGCAACGGGACACGTTGAAAGCGCGTGGCACACATGTATCACGTTGCGAGATCATGCCAAGGGGGCAGACCAGAGTCCAGTCGCTGGGAAGCAAAAGAGATCCCAACCGCCTCAACTCCTCGGAGGTTGTGCCGGAGTGCTCAATTCTTGCCTCTTCTGGGAACAACTGGGGTGTGAAACGATCAAGCCCGTTGCACATTTTCAAACGGCTCTTTTCAGCACGCGATCTTTGCCGAAAGTGCCGAAACTAGTTTCGTTGTACAATCGGATTCGGTGCTGTACGGCTGCCATATGCAAGCACATGCTGGGCCGCGAAGCTTGCATTCGATCTGCGACTCTGTATTGAATTGCAGACCCTCTCCTCAAACATCTGTGTGAAGATGCGAAGATTTCAGAACTAATTGGGGCACGTTCGCGGGTGTGTGACAGTCTTGAGTCTTGTGCGAAATGTTGCGTGACCCAGGCGGCTCGCGCGCCCACTCCCGACGTGCGTGTACGGACTCCGAAGAGTCGCCAGTCCGCAAGCGCTGCGAGCACTGAGCAGGATGAGAGCATGTTGCGAGACTCCAAACAGCCCGAGGCTTCGGTTCTCTCCCGGAGCCAAGGCAAGTGCCTTTCTGCGTCATAGGGTTTCCACAACAGATGTCTCGGGAGGACACCGTCTGGAAAAAGCCCGCAGGCCGAACCACTGTGCAGGTTTCTGTGCCACCGTTTAAACACTCCCGATCTTGCAGGTCTCCGAGATCACTCCGTCGCCGTCGCCTTCCCCAGAGTCCTCGCAGAGGCCAACATCGCCAAAGTCGCCGGTGCGGCCAAGCGGGAGCCGAAAAGGACGGCCGCCGCTGCCACGGAGCGTTTTGCCCGCAACCGTGGCTCTGAGGGTTGGGCGGGGATGGTGGGTGGCCTTGCCTTTGACTTCACAAGGTAATGGCTACCATGCCACTTCCGCTGGAAGCTCTGAGGTGCTGGAGCTAAGCTGAACGGTTCAGTAACGAGCGCTGTTGATTAAGTTTGCGTGTTCGGGCAGTCGAAATGTGACATGCCGGTCATGTCAAACAAGAAATGTCATAACACTCCTCGCTTTGACACTTCGTGGCGAGGTTTTCCCCCGGGTGTGTGCCTGGGCACGATCTCGACAGCCAGAGCATCTCACCATACTCCTGTAATTTGACTGTAGGCCGCAATTCAATTATCAACGCCCTCCATACTTAGTATTGCGAGATCCGGAGCGCTGGCCGAGAATGGTTGCATTTCTTCGCGACATGTGTTCGGGACCTTGGAAGCTGGAGGAAATGTCCAGCTGCGACACATGCTGATGCCAAAGAAATTACTGTCCACCAGTCTGAGCAGAAGCCTGCGAAGCTGTGCACACAAGCTGGGCGACCTGAAGGATGATTGCATCGATTCTCGAGTTTCATGATGTTTCATGTATCCGGAAAGTGCTGACCATGCCGTGAGTCACGGGCATCGACACCGCAGCCTTGAGAGATCAAGGGGACGAAAGTTCCCGAAACGATGACCCACAATCTCGTGCTGGGACTTCGCACAGCACGCGAAAATTTGAGAGCAAAACATGTCCCTTGGAATGCAGTGGTACATGCGGATTCAGGAGGAAGTGCCCATGCCGTGTTGTTCTCAAGGGTACATCTTCCCGCTCCGCCAAAGCAGCAAGGGCTGAAGGGTTCCAATAACTGCATGTGAGAGGTAACATGTCAAAGTGTGACTCGCTAGTGCAGGGCACACCCAAAGCACTTGTGGCCCTTGTGAAAGTATTTGTTTTATATCTCTCGCTCTCTCTCTCTCTCTCTTTGTGTCTCTTTCTCCCCTGCTTTTGCGCTAGCTCCAAGTTCCTGTACAACACTCCCGGATTCTGTGGGAGAGCAGGTTCGTGGCGGCGGCCTCTTTGGGAAAGGTCAGGGCGCGCTCCAGCAGGCCAGTGCGGCCAGTGTGCCTTGCTGGCTCCTAGGACTTAATGTCTTAGGCAGGTACTCGTAGGCAGTGATGGCAGGCCATCTAGCCGGCTCTTGAGTCGGGTTCATGTAGGGGTCAGGGAGTTCCGGACATGGCCTCCGAGGGTCTCATCGAGGGTCTCGACGTTTGGATGCAGAGGCCGAAGGCTTCTCATCGAACGGCCTGTCCAACTTCTGTGCTATCCTCTTCTTGCGCTGTGCTGAACACTTCGTGGTTTCGATTGGCTTGATTGCCCATTTGCGGGCCGCACGTACGTGGGGAAAATGCGCAGTTTGGACGTTTGAAGAGGTTCGGGGTCCCCAGGTGGCCACGGGGGGACCGACGAACGGCGCAGGATTTTGAGAATCGGGGTGACAAATTTTTGCCCGTCCAACTCAAGGGAAGCTTCGACTGTCCGACACCTTCGCGGCATGTTACATGTAATTCTCGGATCTGCTGCTGCAGCCTGGGTCGAATGCATTCGAGTAGTGAGTCAGCTTTATGTCACCATGTCTTGCTGTGAAGCCTCGTTGGATCCTTTGTGCAAAGGCCGCCCCTATCCAAAACTCAGCGACAGGAGCTGCGAACAGCGAAGGGCGAGCTTGCAGAGAAGTCGGCCACCTGGCTGCATTCACCACGTCGGTTTAGGCGAAAGCTCATCCGGCTAAGTGGGCTCTTGAGTGTCCGAGCATCGCACACAAATGTGCTCAACGGCACCGCGTTCTGCTTTAGGCAGTGCCGTGCAGTGGGGTTCGTGCCAGGAGCGTCTCGTGGCCACAGAAGCATCTTTGAAAGCAGCAGAGGCGGGCTACGGACATCTCTTAAACATCCACTGTGTAGTATGTTTTCTGGAGAGTTCCAGCAGCTGCATGGGTGTGACCGGAACTGAGCGTAGAGCGGATCCCCGTTGTGGTAGTCTCTGTTTCCGAGGAGAGGCTGCAAGCACCGGACACCGCCCAGACCAGCCACGTTGCTTCTGAGGCGGGGCTGTGGGAGTCGATGGGAGTCGTAGGACTTCGCCGTGTGATCATGCGACTTCACCGTGTCCCGACAGGAGCTGCAAAATGCCAAGAAAGAGCTCGCAGAGAAAACCGCCACTGGGCGGCATTCCGGCGTGCTCCGTCCCACCAAAGGTTTTTCGTCCATGGAAGCAAGCTGGATACGAGTGTGTGCATATGGGCGGACGAAAATATCGCTGTGCTGACGGCGACGTCCTGCTTTGGGCAGTGCCGGTGCAGTGGGGGTCGTGCCAGGAGCGTCTCGCGGCCACAGAAGCATCTTTGAAAGCAGCAGAGGCGGGCTACGGACATCTCTTAAACATCCACTGTGTAGTATGTTTTCTGGAGAGTTCCAGCAGCTGCATGGGTGTGACCGGAACTGAGCGTAGAGCGGATCCCCGTTGTGGTAGTCTCTGTTTCCGAGGAGAGGCTGCAAGCACCGGACACCGCCCAGACCAGCCACGTTTCATCTGAGGCTGGGTCGTACGACTTCGCCGTGTGCCATCATGCGACTTCACCGTGTGCCGTTTAAGCTGCGCGGAACAGCCGAACCTGTCAAAAGAGACAGGAGCTGCAAAATGCCAAGAAAGAGCTCGCAGAGAAAACCGCCACTGGGCGGCATTCCGGTGTGCTCCGTCGCACCAAAGGTTTTCGCTCGCACTGATACGAGCGGATTTGCATACGTGCTGGACGTAAACGTCGCTCTGCTGACGGCGACACTTTGCTTTGACTCTGGGGTTCGTGCCAGGAGCGTCTCCGCGTGACAGAGGCATCTTTGAAAGCAGCAGAGGCGAGTATCACAGTCTCGATGGCACCGGGCAGCTAGCCTGCTAGTGTTCGATGTAGTCTAGAAGCAGCACGGGAAATCTACTGTTTCCCCCTGCAGGAGAAGCGGCAAGCTGCGGAAGCCCAGCTAAAGGCTGCCAAGGCCACCGAGGAGGCTCTCTGTGGGATGTCCGGTTCTCTCTGCAAGTAATCAAACCTTCCAGAAGCACCTTCTGCTGATTAGGTCTGACGAAACAGCTACTCTCACCCAGAAACTCTGCTGTGCGATTCTTGGGCAGGCCCTGCAAGAACGTGTCAGCGGTCTCCAGCGCTCACTCCAAGCTGCGAGGGGCAAGAGGCAAAATCGCGTGAACGGGATCGTGGTGCCTCGGCAAATCTTGGCCCGAGAGGCTGTTTTTTTTTGGGAGTAGTCTTTGAGGCTTAGGACCTCGGCGAGACACTTCAGTATCTTTGACCTAGGACAAGTCTCGGGCCATGCTCGACTGGGTTGCCGAAGAAGATGCAAAAGGCAAGCGCAGAGGGCGACTGTCTGGGGAGCTCTCAACTCCACCACATGCGTCAGGAGACGAAGACGACAAGTCCACTGTGTCCGCGACCAGTACTACAGGAGAGGTCCATGTCGCACAGATCGCACAGCGATGTGCTGGAGAGTTACAGACAGCGATGTGCTGAAGAGTTACAGAGAGTGACACAAAAGTAACGATTTTAGTTCGTGAACCTCACAACTGCACACTAGGACCGGGCACATCCGCACCATCCAAGCAGACCGCCACAAGTGCTCCAGGACTGTCAAAGCAGCAGACGCCTAAAGGCTTGTAGGAAGCGATGTCGTGGCTGCTTGCAGATGTGTCGTAACTGTTCGGGGAGAGCACTCAGGGAGGTAGCAATACTTAACACATGTTACGAGGTTCTCGGTTCGACCGGCGTTGTCATGCAATCTCTGTGCCTCATGCAATGTTCAGGGGTTGGTGGTGCCTCTTCCGCTTTCGGGCAGACCACGGCCAGTACTCCAGGAGAGCCACCAATGCTACTTCAGGCTAGGGTAGATGGCACTATGTTGTTCGAAGTATGCTGAGAAGCGGCGTAGCTTGGCCTCGCTTCCGATTCAGTTCCATCGAATTGCATGCACCTTACTTTGTTTCGTCAAAAGTCCAGAGTGCCTCAGAGCGTCATATGCAAAGGAAGCTAGCGACCGAAATTTGTTTTCAGGTAGC
>CAJNDV010023891.1:13820-33716 GCA_905221635.1 Symbiodinium sp. CCMP2456
ACCAATACACGAGTACATATATATATATATATATATATGTATATATATATATACATACATACACACATGTATATGTATGTACACACACAGAGACACTTGCTATGTTTGTATATAACCTACATAAATACATACATACACACATACACAAGCTTCCATACACACACATATGTGTATATATATATATATACAAACCATGGACATGCACATGTACAACATGTATGGATACATTGACATGTATATTAATGTATATATACATGCATAAGTATTTGGTAATGTACTCCGGTATCAATGAGGCCACACATCTCCATTCCTAACTAGCTGTTCCCTATTGCAGCCCCATACCTACATGCACAGCTGCACTTCGTGCCAACGGTAGCATTGACTGACAGCAATAACGGCTGTTCAACAACGCCGGATGCAGCAGAACCAGTTTTCTGGAGTTTGCCAAGACCCATCCTTCTCATGTTTTTGGTGTTCCTCCATTGCCCTCCAATTTGTGTGCTCCTGATCTACATGCAAGCTTCAGCTTTCTAGCCGACCGCATCCTGTGTGGCGTTTCTCCATTCACCAGCTAGACATCCTATAGCGCCATTATCATTGGCAAATCTGACAAAGTCTTTTCTTCGCTCTTTTGTAGAGATGCCTCTGACTTTTCATGCGCACCCCCGCCCCCCCCCCCCCCATTCAGCCGATACTCTAACCTGCAAGCTCTGCAGATGCTCTAACCCCCAAGCTTAAGGCTCTCCACCGTAAAGCCTCTCGGTCAAGCTACGAAGAACCCCCCCCTGCCCCGCCTTCCAGGTGCTCCCGCGAGACAAGCGGGAGTGCGTTTTGGCACTCCAGAGATCCTATGACTTGGTGGTGGGCATGACAGGCGTGGGTGTTTAGGCTACAAGGGTATTAGGGTTTCGGTTTAGGTTCCCGGCCCAGGCAGCTGTGTCGGGTGCTGTGATGCAGTTCAGGCAGTTCAGTTCAGGATGTGACGACAAAAGGCATCAACTATTTTGTGAATTCCTGTTCAGAAGCGCTTCCGTGCTGAGAGCATTTGAGTGCTTTAGCCTTCAGCCGGCACCTTCCAGGGTTACTCCAGGTTTGTCCGTGCTGTCAGGCGATGGTGTGAACGACGCACCTGCACTCTCCGCGGCCCAGTGTGGAATTGCTGTGGAGGATGCGACCGACGCCGCCAAGAATGCCGCCGAAGCTTGCCTGCTTTAACAAGAACCGCTATGCCACAAGTGAAACAAGTACTATAAATCATAATGTGTTATTAATGTTATTATTGTGCTCGTGAATAACAGTAGTCATAACAAAAACAATATCGTTCATAATGAACGATAATCATACTAATGGTAGTACGAGTAATCCAGCTGGAGCTCAGGCCATGATCCTGACTACTGAAGGCTTGTCAGCAGTCTTCGGGGCAGTGGTGGAGTCCCGCAAGATCTTCGCGCGTCTCTTCTCCTATGTCTCCTACCGCCTGGCTGCCACTATCCAGATTCTCTTGTTCCTGAGCATCCTTGTTTACGTCTTCGACTGCACTCTTGATCCCTTGCACCCCGACTTGTGTATTGAAAGTGGTTCTCTTCAGAGCTGTCTTGACACGTTGCTTCAGTTCCCGAGCTTCGTCATGCGGTTTGTAAGCTGTAACGCGTGCATGACTAGGTACGTGATCCTGCTCGCCCTCTTCAACGACGTCACTATGATCCCCGTGGCGGAGGACAACCAGTCGGCTGCTGCCGAGCCTCAGCATGCCATGATCGGGCACCTCATTGGCTTCTCCATGACACTTGGCATCTTCCAAAGTGTCTCGGCCTCTGGGTGTCTGACACGTCCGCCCTGTACGTATGAGGTCCGTTCTGGCAGTACGTTTGTTGTTAATACAGATCTTGTGGTCGGCTGACGAAAGGATACAGTTAGGTTGGACGTCAAGCCTACGTGAACATCCTGGGTCTTTGTTGAGCTCGGCCTCTGTGTGAGTGTGTGCATGTGTGGCTTTCTTCATTACAGCTTGTTGCTGCAGGTGTGGCCTCCATCATCTTCTATCTTTGCATGGATATGGGCTTGATCAAGGGCATCGAGAGCCACACTGTGACTTAGTAGAGTAGGTAACCTTACAGCTGTCCTGGGGTATTATATTTCATCATCCCAATATGATCCCAAAGGTTGGCCTTAAACCCCACACCCTAAACCTTGAGCCCTAAATCCTAAACCCCTAGACCCTAAACCCTGACCCCTTAATCCTACGCCCTGCTCTCCCTGTAAGGTGACCGGGCACTACCCCACGAGCGTCCATGCTCAAAATGCGATCTGGCTCCAGGTCTCCATCGCTGCGGAGCTCCTGATCTTTCCCATAAGGGAAGCAGGGTTTGGGGTTCAGGGTTTCGGGGTGTAGTTGTAGGGTTTGGGGGTTTAGGATTAAGGGTTTAGGGGTTTAGTCAGGGGTTTAGGGGTTCGGGGGGGAAAGAATCCCTACAAGAGTCCCTCGCAGAATCCTTGCCCTCCTCCACTCGCAGCAGCTAGGTTCCTGATCTTCTCCGCCAGATCACCCGGGTTGTTCTTCTTCAGCAGGCACGCTGTCTGTTTACCCTGTTATCCATGCACCGGAGCAGCCAGGTTCAGACCTTGCACTGTAGTACTGGTGAATTTTGCATAATTGTATTGGCGGATTGTCCACAACAGGCCATCGAATGAGCTCTTGGCTTCTACCATGCTGGGGAACATCGTGTCCACCCTCTTAGCGGTTTACGCCTTCCCAGAGCCCTTGGATTTAAGCGAGATCATCACCATCTGGGTGCCGCCTGGCGATGTTTTAGCACGACCCTCCTGTCGTGGCTCATGCAATATGTTAGTCAGAGTTAACCCCAGCCCTAAGCCCTAAACCCGACTAAACCCTGAGACCAAGAGTGTACCAAAGCCCTAAACCCTAAACCGTAAACCCTAAACCTTGAACCCGAAACCCAAGACCGAGGTACGACCTCTTGGCACTCTTGGCCGTGGACTTGGCCAAGATGGTGTACAAGTTCATCCACGAGGCCGAGGCAGCTGGCATCATTGAGCCTTGGATGAACATAATGATACAATCTATGAGAATAAAATATGGTATAATACACTGTAATGTACTGCAACAGATTACGATACACAGCACCATATAACATAATAGTATAGGGGGCGTGTACGGTTGTTTTAGGACTGAAAAAGGTGAGGGTTGAGGTTGAGGGTTGTTTAGGCTTTTAGGGTTTGAGTCCTGCTGTGGGCCTGTGGTAACTGTCCCTAAACCCTTAGCCTTCAACTTCTAGATCTGGGTTTTTGCTCTCCGCCTGGGCCCTCCGAGGATGAGTATCAGATCGAGCAGGAGGACAAGTCCTTGCAGCACGGGGATGAGACGAAGCCGATTGAGAACCCAGAGGCTCACATCAAGAAGTACCGTGAGAGCGTCATGATCATGAAGCAAAACAGCACCCTGGCCAGAAGTGGCAGCAAGTATCGACTTGTTTTTTTTCCTGCAGGTTTCCGGTAGCCTGTCTGGAGTCGGATCTGCTTGAAGGCGTGCGCTTGAGCCAGAAGCCGCGCTCCTCCATGAAGTTCCTGTCTACCGGACAGCAGAGATCCAGCCGGATCGTCTCGCAGTCTTCCAATATGTCCAACAAGAACTTCACGCAGACGCGCACTTCTATCCGAATGGGTGATGACTTGCGCAAGAGGACTCCTGCCAACTCCATCCGCATCAAGTGAGTGCTGCAGCAGTACTAAATTTTGCCTGCCACCCGCCAGGCAGTATGGTTTAAGCATTTTGTGCCTGACAGGCACCGTGTAATCGCTTAATATTGAAGCAGTCTCATGACATTAACCAGACATCCAAAGGTTGGCGAAAAAGTGTACTGGGATGGCCAGCATTGCTAGAGGAGTCTGCTACTCATCATGGCCTTCGCACGAGAGCCGCCATAATCATATGTGCAAGGTCCTCGGAACATGGTTTGCCGTTGCTGCCTTGCTGTCTTCATCATTCTGAAAGAGTCTGCGCCTCGTCAGCAGCGACCCATGCCACCTCGAAGCGATAACGCTGATGTGTGTGAATGGCTCAGCAATGCATCAGGCGACGTAGCCGAACCGGGCGTTTTAGAGATAAGCAGGCCTGGGGATGTACTAATATTCAGGCGATTCCGGGAGACCCACAGTGCCACACATGGTGGTCTATGAGGATTCGTGTTGCTATGGTTCTGATGTCTGCGATTACGACTTTACTTCAAAATCACCGTGGTCAGTCGCTAAACTTGTTGTTCTTGTTTTTCCTGTTGCTGTTGCTGGCCGGCCACCCCGTTGGGTTCGGGGGTGTAGCCAGCCGCGCAAGCATGCCGAGCGCATGCCTGGCGACTGCGCAGGCCGAGACCCTAAACCGACAAAGCCAGTTTAGGGTGTAGGGTTTTCATGATGAATCACGGCTTACCGGATACTGTATGCTATGGTTTAGGGCTAAGGGACGCCTGCGCAGCTTTGTATTTGCTATTGCTGCAGTTAATTACTACCAGGTGCGGCCACGGTTGTGATGATTCTTGTCTCCATAATGACGGCGATTGATCTCAGCTCCACTTTCCTTGCGACTGCGAGGTCAGTTGTTCCAATTCCTAAATTCAAGGCAAAAGCCTTACATATTGAATCCTACAAAAACTCTTCACAATCATGCCGACAATGCGGCACAACAGATCGTAGCACTGGCGTCCACCAGGGCTAAGCGGGCTTGTTAAAAGGTAAGCCTCGTTTGAAGGTCTTCCACCGTTCTTGGTGGCATGGCCAGAACCAAGACAGGCTCCTAGTTTCGGGTCCTTGTAAGGCCACAAGCGCTCATATTGACAGCTGCTGGCTTTCGTGACATGAGCATACTTCCGTTTGCCCTCTGCCCCTGACCAGAGTGTGTTTTCGATATTATGATGTCTCGCCCTTCCCGTCAGTGCCGCCTTCGTGAGTTCTGTTCTGGTGCCAGTTCTTGCTTAATACATGCAGACATACATCCGTAACTGCCAAGTCAATATCAGCCAGGATTGGCCTCTGTTATGCGTATGACTGTAATTTGTATATACATGGCCATACATCTATACACAAACATTCAGTTTAGGTGTATATATATATATATATATACGCGGTGTGTGTATGTGTATACTATATATATATATATACATATATATATATATATATATATGTAGATGTACATGTTTTGTATATGTATATGTAGCGTTATTATATACACATGTTTGTGTACGTATGCCTGTATGTCTGTATGTCTATATGTCTGTATGTCTGTATGTGTGTGTATATATATATATAACATATGCATCATATAACTGCATATACATACGCATACGCATAACACACGGCAGGCGACTTCTATGGGAAGTTCCACGCGCTGCAGACCTTCGCTGGGCACCCCCTGCGCCCTCACTTCCTAGGTGCTCGGGCTTACCAGTGCTTGGTCTGTAGCTTTGGTGGTTGTGTCCTGGCCACAGCCACAAGCGGTCCCTGTGCTCCTCGACATTTATCAATATCTCGTCCGTTTCTGCAGGCAGCAGGTAACACTTAAAAAAAGACAAATCTCAGTATACCTGTGTGACTCTTGTTTCAGTGCCACGGTACAACTGCAAGCATTTATTCTGCCACTCCGGCCATGGCTTTGGGGCCGGCTTCCTTGGAATCCTGGATGCAGCAGCTGCCGGCAGAGGCAAAATCCCGAAGCATCTGCGAGCTGGCACTGCCCGGTGCCCACAACGCAGGGGCGAGTGAGGTGAAGTGCATCTCGCCTTTGGTCTCTGGTGGAGGCTATCTTGCTAGCGTGGCCAAGAACAGCGTTGCCAATGCGCTTGCAAAGCCGCTTGCAGGAGTCATGGCAGTATGCCAGGCGGATGGCATCGGTCAGCTGCTGCGGAAAGGAGTTCGCTTGCTGGATTTGCGTCTGGGGCTGCATGACGGACAGCTCTACATCTGCCACACTGTGGTGTGCAATCGGACTTTTTGCAGTGTGCTCGAGGAGGTAGCCGAATTCCTCCGTGAACAGCTGGAGGAGGTCGTGGTTCTCTTGGTGAAGCGTGACTGGGGCGCTCGGGACTACTTCGACACCCAGGACAGGAGGCGCAGACTTGCGTGATGCTTGCCGCCTACTTGTATATGTGTGTCTATCTATGCATGATTATGCATGTATGCATGTATGTTTCCATCTATCTATTTGTCTATCTATCTATCTATCTATCTATCTGTCTGTCTATCTGATCTATCTGATTTATCTGGCTGTCTGGCTGTCAATCCATCACACAATCAATCAATCAATCAGTCACTCAGTCGATCAATCAATCAGTCAGTCAGTAAATCAATCAATCAATCAATCCCTCAATCCATCAATCCATCAATCAATCGATCTGTCTATCTACGTGTATGTACATACGTATAATATATATATATATATGTCTGCAAGCAGACAGATGGAGCATATCTACACACAGAAATACTGTCCAAGTAGATGCCTGATGCGCCTCCGCTTGAAGGAGACATGGTCCAAAGTGCAGACTTCGCTGGATGAGTTGCTGGGTCCTCAGCTCCTTGAGAACGAGGACCTGCCGAAGCCCTTGACTGACTTAGTCAAGCGAAATCGGAGGGTTCTGGCTATGGTGGAGCTTCCTGAGAAAGTGAAGCAGAGGTGTGGGATCCGAATAACTGGGGGGAATCTGCAATCCAGCTGGAAGGATGAAACTCGGACAGTGTCGGACATGCTGAAAGATCTCGAATGCTGGTATCAGTCCGGACGCATGCGTCCTCAGCCGGGATGCCTGAAAGTCCTGGAGGTCTGCTTGCCCGGAGCACCCTACAGCCTCGGCCCTTGTGCTTGCGCAGCGTTCTGCCGCTTTCTCGCCGATGGGCGCGCCGTTCACGTGGCCACCAAACTCGACTTTCCGGATGAGACGACGATCCGCAGGATCGTGGAGCAAAACTGGTGCGAACCCAGCGTCCAAGGCCAAGGGGTGAAGCCAGATGTTCAGGTTGCACGTGATGTGTCCCATGTTTACCAGAAACTAAAGGAGCAGCCTTGCGCGGGCAACTGCCTTGACAAGCTCGACAACATGACCACGTTGCTGACGAGCTGCACTTCAACTCCCTTCCTCAGCATTGTGTATGGTGGAAAATCAGGTGGCAACAATTGGGGTTACATGGCGACCAGCTGCAACAACAGCCAAAAATCATGGATCTCCGAATGTTGCTATTGCTATCTTGAACTACTGCCTACCTCATCGGCTTCACGTGGCCTGAATCGTGATGCCTTCCGCGAGGGCTGCGAAGACAGTATACGTCAGTCAATTGCGGCATTCCCCGATGGAAGCCAGGACTGCTGCATCGAGCGAGCATCCTTGATTGCTACGACGATGTCTGAGAAAGCACAAATGTGCTGTTACGCAGTCTGCAAGCGCTGCCCAGGGGGGTTCGACCAGTGGGCCTACAAAGGGCCTGAATCTGGTGGTCACCGCTTCCACGAATGGCGCGACACGAGTTCTGGCATCTTTGGGCTGGGCACTGTAAGCCACTGCTTTGTCGTACAGCTTTACTGAGGCAGAGGCATAAAAGTGGATGTGGGGCCACTGCCAGTTGGCCAGTTGTGGGAAACCTTGAACAAATTGAGTCCTGGACCCTGATCGAACTAAATCCCAAATTCGTAATCTTCCATGCTAGATCCCAGGCTCCATGTCTCTAGTCTCTAGTCTTTAGCGTAGGTAGTTTCTGAAGCATTATCATGCAAGCTTTACCTCGCTCCACACCCGCGTTTGCACACACTGCACCGCCATATGGGAACTGAGCCATTCAGGGCTGGGGTTTAGGGTTTAGGGTTCTAGGTTTGGGTTTTTTCTGTCGCGAGGTTTTGCCCACAAATGTCGATCCAGCAGGGACGTCGCCACCGGCAGTAGCACCTTTCCACCGAATCTTCTCTAGAGAGGCGATGCTGATGGCTGCCTTGCACGAGGCTTTCGCTTCTTTACAGCCCGGGCCGCAGGTTGAGAGGGTGCCGTCCACCTGCTCCGGGCATTAATAATGTTGGAACTTGAATAATTAGACGAGCGTTTTGGGCTTTGCCAATAGAAGACCAACAATGACGTTATATTAGCAGTTGTTCAGGTTTCTGTAAGTATTTTGCGGCTGAAGCACTAGGTTGGCTGACTGGTTAGTGGGTTCGGCACATCCTCCTGGATGATTCGGAGTGGTTCATGACTGGAGAGTGTAGGTTTGTGAGTCGGAACTGTACAGGTACGCCGGAGTTCGGTAAACATTGCTTGTATAACAATAGCAATCTATCATCGCGGATGCGTCGTAATGCTATTGAGAGCTATGAGATGCCTTCCAAGAAAAGTTTCTGGAGTCACTGATACTGGAGGAGCAGGTGGTACGCCGCGGTGCCATTGCTGCAGTAGGAACCTTACAGTGGCGAACAGCAGCACAAGCAGCAACAAGAAAAACAACATCAACAAGAGCCCACTACCACCACAACCACCCCTACCATCACTACCTCCACTTCCACCACTACTTCCATCACCACCACCACCACCACCACCACCACCACCACCACCACCACCACCACCACCACCACCACCACCATCACGACCACTATTATCCCCTTTGATGAGCGCCGCCGTCGCCACTGCCCACAACCGCCGCCATGATCACCGCTACAACACGATCTACAACAGTAGTAATGATTCACCAATGATCAGCGTGAGATCGGTAATCGCAACATCTTGCACCAATTGAAATGGCACGCTCATGCTGATCCTACCGCTGCTTCTACTACTACCATCTACTGTGCAGCAACAGCAACAGCCATCGCACCAACTAGAAGACAAGACATGTCAGTTCCAGCAAACAACGTATGACGAACAGCATCCTGCTTTTGACATTCGTACTATGAGCAGTTTCACAGATGCCGCCATACAAACTTGGAGTTATGCCGAAACCCTATAGAAGCACTCCCCAGATCAAGGTGTCAGCACGGTACCAGATTCAGCAGGGACACTGGCAGCCGGATGTGGCCTGACCCGTATGCGATTCTGCATCATGTTGTAGGGTTATAACTGTACTTGATGCTTTGGGGATGACGGTCTGTCACCAAGAGGACACATGTTCGGGCTTCCGGTAAAGAGAGAAGCGCAGTGAGCGGACACTCAGACGCTACTCTGCCCCAAACTCTCAGACCAGGAATAATTTATCGCAGTTTGCAGTGCCGCAGCCGGAGGTTTCCATAAAGCTTTAGGTCACCACGCGCACGTGTGATCCTTGCCTATGATGTATGCAGATCCTGCTGTCGCACTACTTCCTTTATGGTTGTTGTTGCTCCTGCTGTTGTTGTGGTTGCTGCCGCTGCCATCGCTGCTTTATCGCGACGGTCATCGACCTGCGTACTCCTATCCCACCACTACTTGTAGCGCAAGGTCTACTTTGGCCTCTGCACACCTCGACATTGCGATGAGGGCCATGTAGAGGCGCACTTCCTGCATCAGATCCCATGAGAAGCCCTAAGCCCTAAAACCCTGAAGCCTCCTTCGCGAGCAGCTAAGATCTTCCCTCTTACAGTGTGATGCCTCGGCATTCTCTAGAGCTTGAAGCGCATGCTTTGGGGATACCGTGCTGATAGGGTAGATGTGTGTATGTGTATACAGACATACAGACTTGTGAGTTCCGCTCTTGAATCTCGCTACCATGGAGACTTTGCTAAGCAGATTGGGAGGAAGAAAGTCTTCTAGCTATGACCTTGGCCTTTGGGCTTCGGAGTCGGAGCTTTGCACAGGACGCTGCATGCTATGCTGGAAGTGGCTGTTGAGGAAAAGTCGAAGGGGAGGGGGGATGCAATGTGAGTGCGCCGAGGAGTGGTTGCGATTGCATGAGCCTTCAGCAAACCCTCGGCCCCCACCATTAAACCCTTAACCTCAGACCTTAAACCCTAAACCAGGTGAGCCTGGCCCCAGCATACTTGGACTTCCTCCTACGCTTCGAGGGTTTCACCGGGCAGCTGTTCGACCTCAAGGTAGAGGCCACTCCGCACAGGGCAGCTGTGCTGACATGCAGAAGCCAGAAAGAGAGGGAGAGAGAGTGAGCTATATATATATATACATAGCCATACGTCTATATTCTGTTGTTGTTTTGGCAGCTTTCTACTGCATTTCTGCAGTACTGCGTTGCTATATGACCTATATCAACTTACTATCTGTAGTATATTTACGCCATTCACTATATCTACTTTGTTTATACTTTCCCTCATATGACTAGACAACTTTCACTACTACATAGCTACATTACCACCCAAAGAGGCCTCTGACTTCTCGCTTCGCTGGCCATCAGCTCATTGGCTCTGGTTGTTGCTGCCGGTCGCGTCGGGCGCTCGGGACCTGCGGAACTTTGAGGATTTCGAAGTGACGTTACGAGGTTCAGGGACTGGGGTTTGGGGCGCTGGGGTTTAGGGATTGTAAGGGTTCAGGGCTTCGGGCTCAGGGAATGGGATTTGGGGCTGAGGGTTTGCGGATAGGGGTTTAGGGCTTGTAGGGGGCGTTCGCATGGTCGTAGTCGGCTGGTGGCCTCTTGCTTCCGCTGTGCTGTGATGCTGCTCCGGGCTCTGCGCACCTTCCTCATGACGTGTCCGAGCCCACAGTTTTGAGCCCGAATGCTTGCAGCTCCAGAAGCCTAACACTAACACATTCCTCTATAGTCCCTACATAGTCAGTAACTATACCCCAAAACCCTAAACCCAGTTCTCAGTATTAAGGCCCCTTTGCGCTGAAACCCCATGTGGAGGTTTGGCACCGCTTGCGACCTTGTCTCGTTGGGCCCTGGCAAGGATCTCGGGCTCAGGTGCCAGATCTCCAGGCAAGGTGTAGGGGGTTGGGGGTTTAGGGGTTTAGGGTTGAGGGGTTTAGGGTTTAGGGGTTTAGGGTGTAGGGGTGTAGAGTTTAGTAATTTAGGGTTTAGCGGGTTGGGGTTTTAGGGTTGATACTGAAACAGCGTCACTTCGATGATTAGTTTCATATATGACTACCTAGAGAACTAGGATGATCTGTTCTTTTGATTGTCGGTGCAATTTTATATTCTGGTGTTGATCTCGTGCTGTTGTGGTTCGCAGGCGTGCAATGTGCATGGGATTGCTTATTGACAATTCGGTTCTGGATTCCACTTGTCATGACATGTTATGACTGCCATGGTGTGCTGAGTTGCTGGTGTGAGTGAGGTAACGTAGACGCCTAGGCAATCAGGCATGCCTTCCCTAGGCCCTAGGGCCCTAGGGTTGCCATGATTATGGTTGAACATGCCACCAAGAAGTCCCCTTCGACTTATTCAGGCCCCCTTCTTAGCAAATGTCTGCTCTACGATGGTCGAAGGCGCCGTCATGCATTCTGATGCCATAGCCGGGAAAGTCTCAACCAGAGGCTTCCCTTCTGTTCTAACCTGAAACCCTCAACCCAAAGCCCCAACCCTCATAAAACGGGAACCCAAAGCTTAAGATGCTAAATCCTCTCTACTATAGCAGGCTTTTCCAGCTTCCTCTTCAAGGCCACTTGGAGGCAGAGTGGTGCTTTGGGTTCGACTGACTCCTGTGCATTTGCAGAGGAGCGCAGGCTCAGAGTGCCATGTGAAATATTGTTGTAATTAGGGATTTGTGTGTGTGTGTGTGTATATACCCGGCTCGTTTTAGGTCGGTGTCATTATGGGGAGGCTCTCTCAAGGAACCGCTTTGGGATTTGAAGTGGTGGTGAAATTCTGGAGATGCCTTTCCAATCAAGATCCTCCGAGCTGGGGATTTGTCAGCTGTTTCCGAAAGAGTTTCCCGATATCGGCTGAAGCCTAAAGCCCTAAAGCCCTCAACCCTAACCCCTCAACCCTAAACCCTAAACCTGAAGCCCTAAACCCTAGTTCCTCTCGACCCTAGGCCATAAACCCTAAACCCCTAGTCCCAGAACCCCTCCTCCGACAAGGCTGTCTCCGCTCTGAGAGCAGTGGGCACGCTGGCCATCCTGGGGCCGCTGGGCGAGGAGACAACAGGGCCGAAGGGGCTCCGGACCACCAAACTTAGGGGCCTTAAATGAGTAGAGTAGGCTTCGAGAGGGGTTTAGAGTTCAGGGCTTCGGGCTTAGGGGCCTTCATGGCTAGAATATATTTTTTGTTACGGGTTTTTTAGAGTTTTGTTTGAATAAGGGTCGTTAAAGGCTCATTATAGGTTTTGAGATAGGGGGCAGTTTGATTAGAAGGTTCAGGGGAGAGAAACAGAGACTACTGATAAGAAGATTCAGACCCCTATATCACAAAATCCTGGAGTTGCGTGGTCTTTGCAACGAAAGTTGAAATGATGCCAGGTAAAATTGACAGGCGACAGATAGCTACTGTTGCTGCGGTTGCCACTGCTGCTGAAAGCCCCTCCCTGCATCTATGTTCTTCCTCATCTGGAGACCCTTCTCCCCACAAGCCTAAGCCCCAGGACCCTTCAGACTCTAAGCCCCTCAGACTCAACAATCACTCCCATCGCCAAGGTACCACGTGTTTTTCCTGAAGCGAGACCTCGCTAAGGCCAGCTGCCAAGGCTTCAGCTTGGAGCTTATCTGATTCTTTCCTCTTTCAAACTGCTCATCTTTAGACTCCAGTCTCTCTTCATCTTCTCGCCGAGAGCAGGTACAGAACCCTTGTAGAACCTCTATGTACACCCGCTTTTTGAACCCTCATGTAGCCCCTTATGAAATCTTGCCGAACCCTTATAGAATCCTGGGGCGTCTCAGCACGAGCCTTGGGGAGGTCGCATCCATGCCATGGCTCGCTCGCCGGCTGCAGCATCTCGGAAGGGAAGTATATTCGGCTCAGGGTTGAGGGTTTTGTGTTAAGAGGTTTAGGGCTTTAGGGTTTGGGGTTTAGCATTCATGGTTTAGGGTATACGGATTGGGGTTTAGGGTGTAGGGATGCTTGGGGTTTAGGGTTGCATGAGGAAGCACCGGCCTTGGTGATGAGCCCTTAGGTGTTGCCTGCGATCGATGGCCCATTCCTCTCTTGCTTGCTGCTGTGGTGAAGGTATCAAATTACAATGGGGCCCTGAAAGCAACAGCTTCGCTGGTGGGATGCTATGACACTCTTCGTCAGAATCCCTCCGTTGGCAGGGCCCAGAACCGGCAAGCCAGGCACCTGTGCATCCTCTACAGCTCTGTCTTCTCTGCCATTTCGGCGCCACTGGCTGAACAAATGGGGCAGTGCAAGGATTCAGCTTGTGACTCAGATTCAGGCATGCAAGGCCCAAGGCCCTGACTTCGTTTTGGAAGAGCTTTCTGTGAGCTGTGGTATGTCCACGTGTCCAACGATAAGAAGCCTGGTTGCAGTCTGAGCAGCTATCGTCGCAACAGAAACACCAGAAAACAAAAAGGTCTTCGGACTAGCGTTCCCATGCCCACCCAAATCTGAATGTTCACAGCGGTTTAACGATGTTCCAGGGTTTACTTTCGGGGGGTCCTTACGTTAAGGATCCAAGTAAAGTACCCGGGGCAGACCCATGATGGTATTATACCACCCCCCCACCATCAAGGTTCAGTGGCTTTAGAGTCGCAACCCCCAGCACACCCTTTCTTCGATGGCTTGAGAATCCCTCAGACACTAACCCAGGTATTTCTGATGAATCGCTCTTTCGAGGTCCGCTGAGTGTGAGATCCGTGCAGGGCATGAAGATTTTGGTCGGAAGAGTGCGCAAGGGTTGTAGACGAGCCCTTTCGGTATCACTCGCCTCGAAATACCTCTACAATATGATATGTTTGTATGTATGCATGCATGTATGTATGTTACTCTGGGCAATATTATGAGAATAATGCGTATTATCAGCTAATTTACAAGTAGACGTAAATATAAAGGCTCCTGCACTCTTCCAAACCGTTCAACCTCCTCAGCGTTTCCCAACCGGGAGGAGCAACGCAGCCGTGGTGGGGGTGCTGGCGCATGGCTCCGCTGGGGTGCAGCTCGGAGCAGCACGGGAGTAGTTTTCAGATTGCCATAGTAGCAATGGTCGTTGTAATCATCGAGGCCGAACAAGAAGAGAAGTTCTGTCACATGACACGGATGGTCAGCACAAGAAATTAGCAATCATGTTACTGACAGCAATCTGCGAGACGAAGTTGGTCTTTTTTCTCGGCTTTGAAACACATTGTTCGGGTTTCTGTCTCTAGTACAATAAGAGTTGCTGGTAGGAGAGCAGTGTCAGAGTCGCGATAAGCTAGAGATTTGGCGCTTTCGCACCTGTGCTTTGACTTTGCTCCTACGACGATGACTAGCAGTACCAGTACCAGTGCCAGTGCCAGCACCAGCACCAGCACCAGCACCAGTACCAGTAATTAGTACTACTGGTTCTGGTACTGTACTGTTACAACTGCAAGACGAAGACTGCGACGACTGTCACACACCACCACCACCCCCGCCCCTCGGACAACGACGACTACTATACTACAACTACCGGCATGGCTTGTACTGACAAACGCGAAACCTTTTGACAGTCTTTCGCACCTGGCAGGCTGCCCGACTCTGGCGGAAGGCCCTTCGTCAGGCCTCCGAGCTTCCGAGTCATTCAGGGTTTAGGGTTTAGGGTTCAGTCTTCCAGCAGCTTGAAAAGAAAGACTACCGTCGAGACTTGAAGCTTCCAGGCTGTAGGGGCCGTGTCTTCCGTAGGGCTTTGAGTTGGAGTTTCGGACTTGATGACATTGGAGGGATACCTGTGGCTGTGATTGGAGAGTAGCATCCACAGCTCCGCAGCTAGCTGAATGTAATATAGGGGTCGGAAAGATTAAGAATAGTATTCCCTTGTAGTCCCTGCATGACTCTAGTATAATATACCCCGAGACCCTCTTTTAGTCAGTAAGACCCCTACGTACTTGGAGGATCATGGGACTTAGTAACTAGGGTTATAATTAAGGTAGCTATACTTATAATTACGTATAACTTATAACCCCAATTAAGGTACTTATAACCCTACTTACTAAGTCCCATGATCCTCCAAGTAAGGCTTGGGGCTCCCTGGAGAGTGGCAGGTTCCTCCGCTCCTGTTGGCCTATGCGATCTTCCATCAAGGCAAACATCTGCTGGGACATGCCGAAGCATGGGTGGAGCCACCTGGCTCTACATAATCTAACCCGAAGCCCTAAAATCTATAAAATCGTGTAATATCGTGAAGCATGGCAAGATATTTTTATATATCATATATATATATATATACAATCTCAAGATTATATTCAATGACATGCCTCCAGGCCTGTTAGCATCGCAGGTCTGCCGCTTCTGCCGTTGGACATTGCGGCACGCGCCTCACTCGAGGCAGGTCCCTTTTATGGTGCGATCGCTGGCTGAGTCTGAGTTCAGCTGTTCTACACGGATCTTAGATGATGCTGTCGTATCCAAACGGCCATCTCGCCAGCCAAGGGCAAGAAGCGGCTCTGCTCTAGCTTCGAGGATTCCTTCAACCCTGAATGTCTCTTGTCTGAAGCAGCCGCATCATTTGCCACATGGTGCTGCCATCTTCGGGAGCACCTCCAGCAAACCTGTCAAGAGCAGAGCCGTGTCTGCTGCGAGCCGAGAACGTACACCAGCATACTGATGTGTCCTCCTGCGCAAACTTGCCTCCATCTTCTTATAGTCCTGAACCTTAAACCCTAACCGCTACACCCGTTTTGAGAGAGTTGGGTTAGCAGCTTGCCAAGCTTAATTTGTCGCTGCAGGCTAAGACAGTTCTGCCAGAGCTGGGCGTGACTCAAAGGGACTGCACATCGGCTTATTGGAAGCTGTCAAGCAGGGACGTAGGTTCCAGCCGGGACGCCGGTGAGTGCTGGTGTTACGTCGAGCAGGTGCCTCCTATAATGTAATGGCTGCAGGCAGTGATGCGCAGTCTTCGAGATTTCACATTGCAACCTGAGCAAACTTGGTCAGTTTGGGTCAACCTGAAGAGTCTGGTGCGATCAGGCCGGCAGAGGGACGCTGATGCCTGAACGGCTTGTGTGCAGAAATGCGAATGCGACGGTGGAGATCGAGTGAGGGGCAGCACCGCAACGAGTCCGCCCGAGGACTCAAGCAGGTTGTCATACAGGAGATGACTTGGGCAGCTCCGGAGGAGTTCCGGCACAGGCGTCGTCTATGCACACAAAGCGGCACAGCGAAGCGACCCGCCGGAAGGAAAGGTTCGCATCAAGACGATGCCAGCCCAGAGCATTGTCGTCCACTCAGCCCGGTTGGGTGGACGACCATCCTCTGGGCTGGCATCGCCAGTCCTCCTCATGATGTCCAACTACGAGCCCGACACCTTGTCCTTGGCGGGTTGCTCCAGTGAGCCACGTCACCACCTTCTCTGAGCCCCATGGCGCTCAGCAACCCGACAGCCGTGCTTAGTGAAGGCTTAGTGGCTCCACAAATGCACATCACCAACCCCTGCGAGAGCAACGGCGCAAAGAAAGCTGACCATGTTATCTGTATTCTTTATGATTGCGGAAAATATTGTTACTCACGAATATCATTTCGCTCAGTTTTCTTTGCGCCGATCTGGGCTCTGCTAGCCGAGCTGTGCCTTGGGACGCTCCTAACCTATAGTCTCCATTGCAGTTCCTCGTTTTGGTTTAGAAAGTTTATTTTTAGGATCCTAAAATGGTCCTAAAACGTAATGAACCCCCCATAAAAAGGAACTACAATGGGAACTATAGGAAGATTTAAGAGACTCGCAGCGTCAAATCATGGTTTGTCGGGCCTGTGCTGCACGAGCGATCCGGCATCCTGATCAGGCCTGGGCTTGTTTAGGGTTTAGGGTTTCAGCGAACTTCATACAAAGGTCGTTGGCATGCTTACCTTGGTTGGTGGCGGCCGCGATTGTGCCACATCTGGCCAAAGACAGCACAGGTCCCCTTGCCAAAGTGCGATCTTGCAGAGAGTCTCCAATGCTAAAGCAACAGGGAGCATAATGTATGGAATGGTGCTATATTATCTTGATGCACTTTGTTTTCGATCTGCTGATGCAGTCTGCTCCGTACGCGTTCCCTTCCAAGTAGAGTCGAATTCCAGCGCTGGACAGTGCAATGCCGGCACGGGGAACTGAACGCAGAATACTGATTGTTTCCGAGCCATGGCGTCTGCAAATCGCTGAAGGAAACCAAAAGACCAACAGTCCATGATGTTGCGACGTTGATTTGACAACACATATTGTAGAGGGCACGATGTGCCTGCCATCGGCGAGGTTGGAACACCTTCGCGAACTGGGCCATCCTTCGCGATGCGCAGCTCGATGCCACTGGAACTGAAGGAGCCTGGTTTTTGCTGAGTTTCAGATTTTGGCAGAATCGAAGCGCAAGAGCAAACAGGACAAGGGAGCCTAGGTGCATGCAGGCAGCTGCTGTCGTTTTTGCAAATCATGTTGATTATGATTCTCCTGATCGTGCTGGTGCTGCTGCTGTTTATGTTGCCGGGAATAACAAATCCCTGTCAGGTACCTGCCTCTGTGGTGCGTTAATGTTGCTTTTCCCCTGGCCATTAGCTTGTTCCGAACTCCCTTAAACGTTGTCTACGCCTCTAAAACCACAAGTCGTGGAACACGGTCTCGAAAGCCGGAAAGCCCTGAGCCCCTAAACCCTTACTAGTACCTCTAAACCCAAAGCTCCAAAGCCCAAAATCCCATTAAGGAGGCTTGAATATATTCCCTCATCGTCCCCACATCAATATACTGCAGTGTATGAAGGCCCCTAAAGTGCATGCACAATGCCAGGTTGCCATGGCTGTGCTACTAGCCTCGGGGCTGCATTCAGCCGTCAGGTGTGCAAAAAACTGACAGTGCGTGGTTCAACCATGATTGCGGATGAATTTTGGATTTAGAGCCCTCGTACTACGGACTGTCTCATTTAAGGTTCAGGGTTTGACGCTTCGAGCCCTTACTTCAGGCCGTAGCTCGCAAGGTTCCTCCTTATAAGTATCGTACAAAATACCCCCAAGCCCGATTCCAATTACTTATGCCCCTTTTTTTACAGATCCCTTGTAGCCCTTATCGAGGCCTCCTCTGAACCCTAAACGCTCTTCTAAACCCCAAACCCTCTTCTGCTTTGTAGTCTTGACAGCTGCTGTGAGGTTTTGCGGGGGATCGTCGGCGATCTTCTGGGCTTGGCGCTGACGGACAGAACGAGGGCTACAGGTGTAGGGAGTTTAGGCTCTTGGATTGAGACATAGGATGTCGGGTTCAGGCTTAGAGTACCTAAACCCTACCAAAAACCCTAAACCCTGAACCCTAAACCGGGACCATCAGCTGCACCCCAAAGCCCGAATCCATAGAACCGAAATTGAAAGGGTTTGGAGTCCCAGCAGACTGCCACCACAATCTTGGGACCGATAACGTTTCAGGTTCATGATTTATGTCAGGTTTAGAGGGTTTCGGGGTAGTGCCTTTTGGGGTTCGCGCTCCTGGGCCTGCGTGCACACAGACGTACGTATGTACATGCATGCATATGTAGGTATGTAGGTTATGTAGGCGTTCATGTGTGTACCCAGCATGCATGCATGCATGCATCCCTTCAAATATGTACATATGTATGTGTGTATGTGTGTATGTATGTATGTATGTATGTATGTATGTATGTATGTATGTATGTATGTATGTATGTATGTATGTATGTATGTGTGTGTGTCGTTGGCCGCAAGCCGAAGAAGCACACGAACACATAACATGTTGTTCTGTATGTCTCCCTTGGTCTACCTACTTAATCTACATCCGCATCTTTTGATTGTAATGAGTGTGTATATATATATATATACGCATACATACACACATGCATGCATGCATATCTCTCTCTCTCTCTCTGCATACATAGGTTCTTATCTCAATATGCACACATGATACGCTTGTGCAATTGAGCCTGCTCCATCTGCTGCCAAACCCGGGAGAACCTCGCGTACCCTCGCCCCTGCCATGGGCATGCAGGGAGCTCTCCTGGCGGTCGCTCTGCACAGCATCCTACAAGAAGACCTGGGTGATGAGAATCTGACGCTTGGGAGGATACTTTAATTTAGGGGTTTGCAAGGCATCCTGGTTTCTCCCTACCTCGATCCCATCATTTGAGGCTTGAAGGCTTAAGAGTTACGCTGCATGATAAAACACATCATTCACAAGCAGATACTTTGAAGTTACTACAAGAGTGGATATAGTGTAGCAGGTTCGTACATATGATTTTCCATTCACATATCTGCATATCGACATGTGCGCAGAAAATAGCAGGTGGTTCTGATGTGTAAACTCAACCATACCAATGCCAACACTGGCAGACAGGGGGCCTTATTGATTAGATGAGCTATATTAAGAACCCTCGCGAATAGCCTTGCATAGTCGATGACTCAATGACAACTGTTTGCACGCCTGTCCTAACCCTGAATCCTAAACTCCTAACATGGGATGCCTGAGTCTTTGGTCGCTGCCGTACCGGCGCCTCCCGGAGACTTTGAGCACCATGATCATGGCAACCTGGCTCCCGCGACTTGCCATCAGGGGTTTAGGGTTTAGGGAAATAGGGCTTAGGGATTGGAGTTTTGGGTTTGGGGTTCGCAGGTTTAGGGTTTATGATCGTGAGGTTTTTGGATATTTCTGCTCCTGCTAGTCGTGTTGTTTCCTGGCCTCATCGTCGTCGTGTTGTCCTTGCGTGATTCACATTACTAGTGCATCAGCGCAAATCCCTTCTCCCGTTTATCAAACACCCCCTAATAATGAAAGACTTCTGAAATCATCCCTGCCCTGTAAAACCTAGTTTGCATTAGGGGTCCGGAGCAAGAGCAGGAGTAAGAGCAAGAGCAGGAGCAAGAGCAAAAGCAAGAGCAGGAGTAAGAGCAAGAGCAAAATCAAGAGCAAGAGTAAGAGCA
>CAJNDV010023891.1:39289-58337 GCA_905221635.1 Symbiodinium sp. CCMP2456
TGCTGCTGCTGCTGCTGCGCTGCTACCGCCACGTCTGCCGCTTTTGCACTTGCCAATGCTATGGTATCCGTGTTCTCGGAACATCTAAGCCTAAGCCGTCCAAGCAGTCGAACATGCAGGGTCACAGCTGTCCTTGCCAATGCTCTTGGTTCACAACGTGCTGTTCGTGGCCGCTCGCCGGAGGGATTGTCAAGTACACCCTAACCCGAACCCTGAGGGATGCAAACTTGCGATGATGTGATCTGAATACCTGCAATGTTTGAATGTCAAGCAGGGCAACGGTGTCCACATCATGAATCGAATCAGCAGTATGATGTATATTCAAGACAGTGTATGCATACGCTTATGACAAGAAGCGAAAGTATCTTGCTTAGAGTTGTGCATAATAACTGAGAGTATCCTCTTGTAGTCCCTGCACCATTATATTTACTGTTGTATATCTGAAAGCACGTGTTCTAAATGTAAAAACCCTTACGGTATAGTCGTCCTCTAAACCCTAAACCCCTGTCAGCTGAGGTCATTGAGGGGGCGGCGCTGCCTGGGCCTTCCTGGGATTACCCCTTCTCGCAGCTGTGGCCCGCAAGATGTGCAAGCCTTTGTGCCTGTGAACTGTGTTGGGGGTTTAGGGTATTTAGAGCGTTGGGGCGATTTAGAGTTTAGTGTTTGAGGTATAGGGTAGTTAGTGCGCTTGCTGAGAAGGCACCACGTAGGAGGCATAAAGCTCAGGTACATGATCTTCTTCTCGCTGTTGCTGGTGGCGCCTCGGAAGGCAACTTACTGCTACAATAACAACTACAACTACAAGTACAACAACAACAACAACAACTACTACTACTACCACTACTACTGCGAGTACTACGTCTCTTACGAAGTGTCTTGTGTACTTGCTGTTCTCTGAAGCTTCCCTTCCTCAAGATCCGCTCTAGGTGCTCTGGGCCTCCTGGCTGCTCTCCGCCACGATGCAGCTGCTGTTTCTGGGCCCAGCATCACGGCAAAGAAAGTTTGAGTCAGGTTTAGGGTTGAGGGATCAATCTCTGCGAGTTCCAAGAAGACCTGGAAGCCAGACTCTGATCGGGCTGACATCGCCTTGTGGACATCGCGGCTGGTAGGGCCTCAACCTCAAAACCGAGTATCGAAGCCTGCTACTTCCCAGTAACAAGAACCCCAAACTTTCGCGACCCTTCGCCAAGAGACTTTTCATTCTGCCAGGCACCAAAACAATCACTGGAGTCAGAGCAGCAACATCATGAGCAGGGCGAAGCCCCCTTAAGCCGCCAAACCCGGACCCCTAATTTCTGCAGCCACCTAACATGGAAGTCTGAGCTGTTACCCATGTTGTTGCTTAGGGCTCCTTACAATGTGGCTATGCTAAAACCCTGAACCTCTAAACCCTAAAGTGGCACCCCAAAGTCCAAATTTTCTATCAGGTCTACGAGCTGCTGAGGAGGTGGCTTTGAGTGTTGCTTGAAGCGGGCAGGACAGCGTGTGAGTTCGCAGTTCGTGGTTTTGGTTGGGGGCTTGCGGGTTTGAGGTTTCAGGTTTTGGGCTCGGGGCTTTCATTGAAGGGTGTGGACTCTGGGGTTTCGGATGTGGGGTGTGAGGTTGTAAGCCCATGCTAGCCCTAAGCTCCAATAAAACTTTCCTAAACCGCTGGATTGTCTTGCGGGCTTGGCGTGCAGGCTTTGGTCCAAGAACATCCCTTCAGAATAACAGCATAATGTACACCAACGCGCTATTCTGTTTCTCAGGCCCCTGCAATCTATCTTGAAGGTCCGAAAGCACTGATTCACAAATCCATTCTAACTCGTAGGCCCCTGTGTTTGAGACAAACCCTAAGCTCTAAACCGAATTCAGTGCAGAACTTGCTTTGGGTGCTTTTGGAGGCCGATGGCATGGGCCGATGAGTAGAAAGCTGCTGAGTCGGATGATGGGCGTGTGAGTACTATTAGGGTTCTACTGTACAAGAGTTTCAGGGTTCAGGTATTACTGCCGCGAGTGAGTCTTGCCATTGATTGTTGTTGCCATTGTGAGTGCCATATTTGTGTTTGCAGTTGCTTGTCAATTTACGATCACGGCAGGAGGGAACGTGCAAAGGTAACAAACCCCTCTGGCCAAGACTTTTAAGATTGGTTGGACTGTCACCAGTGCCATTTCCTGCATGCTGTCCAGGATATCCTCCCATCACAGACGGGTTTTCAGAGTCGCGTGCAAAGATCACGCGGAGATAGAGTCGCCCTGGACAAGTGTGCTGAGTGCGGCCAATGCTCGTGGAGTCTCCCCGTAGAGTTCATGATGGCCCATCGTGTTCGCTCAAGCTCGAAGCCTTATTCTGCCAGTCTCCACTCCCTATATGCCGCTGCCATTACAGTTGTACAACTGTGAAGGGCTCGAACAAGAAAAGCCATCACGAGGGTCATACGCCTGACTGGACAGCCGTGGGCTCGGGCTTGTTGTAATGTATCGGTCGGCCCTTTGTCTTCTGAGCGCGAGCTCGTTTGGACTTTTGGGCAGGCACTCTGCCTCTGAACGTGTTGTGCCTATCCCCGGGGGTGCCTCATCATGTTTTCATCGCATGCCATGCTCTCTGTGGGTATTAACACGCTCTTGCTCTCTAATACGGTGAAAACGCTAATCAGTGTGAGAGGTTCACTTGAACTCGCATGCTTTGCCCGGCTCAGTGCCAGATCATGTGGAACCGCTGGCACTGCCCTTGATGGCGTCGAGCCGGAAGAGCGAAACAGACCTTCAAGCCCTAAAGCCCCAAGTCCTACCAAATATGCTTGACATATAACCATCTTAATCAGGGGCACCTACCCCAAGAATAATATGACGGTCGTGATCATAGTAGTTAGTATAGTTTCAGCTTCAACCTCTGCCCTAAACCCCAACAGCACGCCAACCTTGCCAAGGAAACATGGAGGGCGTATGCTTGGGGAAGTGCCTTCCTGGGGGGGCACGCGACAGGCGACCGATAAACAGGCACCGGGTGCATTCTGCAGAAGTTATGTAGGGGTGACTCGGTTGGGAGTCATGAGTCAAGAACTGATTCGTTTAGGGTTTAGTTGTGGTTGATGGAAAGAATGTTTCTAGGTCATTCGACTCACCCTGCTCCGAATCCTCAGTTCTGTAGTCTTGGGAACGGCATACGGCATGGATCTCTCGCTGCATATGTTGCTGCAACCAAGCAGTACTTGTAGCTGGCGTCTTCCGAGCTCGCAGTCATCATGTATACCAGCTTTGCCGGAAGGAAATATGGAGCCGAAGCAGATGAAGAGATCGATCACCTTCGTGAGCAAGTCAGGTGCGAGCGAACTCGAGCTTAAATGCAGGGCTGTGTGGACAAACGTGGCCCTGGACAACTCTGTCAGTCCGTTTCGTGGGCGCAGTGATGTGTTGGGGGTTCGCACCCACTCAAGGACCAGAGCTATGTCTTGATGTAGCGTAGCATCCCGGTTGGTTGCTGCAGAGTGGATCCCTGATCGCCGTTAATGTGGTAAGGGCTGGTCTCGGCACAGAATTTGGGAGGCATGCAGCAACCGCAGCTGCAGCTGCCTATCCACCGCGTACTATAGCATGGAGACCTACGTAATTACCAGCATTATTCCGCAATGTTTCCGCTACAGTATACCCCAGAACCCTTTCCTAATTATCACGGCCCCTGTACTACACATCATCAACCCCTAAACCCAATCCCGCGGCCAGGGCTCTGACGGATGCAAACTTGGCTCTGCGGCGGGAGGTTGCGGTGCGCAGCCACTGCCTCCGGGTTCAGTTCAGGGTCATTCCAGGCTGAGCTGTTTCCTGAGTTCGGCTAGTTACACGAGCTGCAAATGACCAAAGTTCGGGTAATTTTGTCCAGTTGTGATCGGTTGAGGCTGCGGCTGGGTACAGCAGGGGGCAGTTGAATAGCAGGTTGGGAAATTCACAGTTCTATGACTTTCCGCGGCAGCAGCGCTTCAATTCGCACTCTGCAACAGATGTCGTGCACCACCCATTCGTTCAATCTGGTAAGTTACAAGCCATCCACGACGGAAATGTCGGCCCTGCTCCTCAATCCCCAGGCTTATGCTGGTGTCGTGTGACTAAGCAAAGCTTTCAGTGGGGCTGAAGGATCCCCAGGCCTTCATTGCAAGAATATTTGTGTGGGGGGGGATGTACTATACCACAAGTATATGGGCATTATAAGCGAATGTTACTGCTTTTTAAAGGGCTGTTACGTAGTACTGGCTCTGGCCCCACCTTTCAAGTTCGGTGCCGCGGGGTCCGAAGTAGCCATTGGCATGCAGTCTCTCGTAAAGGGCCTGTATATGTTTTAAAGGTCTAGCCCATGGGTTCTAATGACAGGAGAACTGTGCCTTTACAGGTAATGTGGAGCCATTGAAGGTACATCTGAGCAACCAGTCGGTGTAATCATGTTCATGTACGGACGGTAAGATGTCAGCATTATCTGTACCAGTGTTTTGCACCGGTGTGCCTCGTGCCGGATGGTCACACTGTTTCAGCGCTGAAGACCCTTATGGACACGGAATTTGGTAAGTCTCCTGACTGTGTGCCGCCATGGGCTGTGCCGGGACGGATGCGACCACAATCCTGCGAGCTTCGCTGATGGAAGCCACAACATGCCACAAGGCTAAAGCAGTTGATGCCAGGAGAGACTTTAAGGCTTGTTTCTTCAAAGACTGTGTTCGAGGGTTTTAGGGCACAGAGCTGTAAGTGTAACTTACAAATTTGATGTATGATACAGCAACCTTCGATGCAAAGCCGCGATGCTCCAGACAATATTTGGCTCTTATGCTGAAGCTTGGGACCTAGATTTTAATGATAGTGCCCACCAGACTCCAAGCACATGCCTGCGAGGTAGCATTGGACGTGCCTCAGAGCCCGCTTGCAGCCGAGGTGATGCTCCATGCAACGGCTGGGCAAAGGCCCGGTAATATCGTGGTATATGATGTCCTTAAGTACATGGCTTGTAAGTAATTGTTGGTAAACAATACGTCAATATTCGTGAATCACATACAGCCAACACAATACACAGTCTGCCGGCCAGGAAGCCACGGATGCCTATACTGCTTGCCTAGCCTTGCGCAGCCTGCAGCGGCAATCGGCATGGCAGGAGCAAGCAATAGCGCTGAGGGTTGAGGGTTGGGGGTTGGATATTACGAAAAACCGTATCACCACGAACAGCGTTAAATCACAATCGACCGACAATGAAGCTGCGAAGCTGCCGTCAACACATTTTGTTGTTAATCACTTTGCTTGTGGCTAGTCAAGTATAGTTGAATATGACCCCAAGGCCCTATTCTGCTAATTCAGGCCCCTACACAATATGGCCCCTATGGACATGCAGACGTACATACATGCATGCACACCTACACACATGATTATGCCAAGGTGTGCATACTCTTTGTCTTATGTTGTGTCGGTAGTAATGTGATACTGAGAGAAGTAAGTTTCATCAAGCAGATTGCGGGTTCAACTCTCACTCGTCTTGTCCGGCCTTGCCACCCCGAAGAGGAGGCAATGTCGCTTTTTACAGCGATTGATCGGCGGTCCGTGGAGATAAATGAGTATGTCTGCACTGCAGCCGTTACATCTTGTGGGCAACCTGGCCTGTCGGAAGTGACATAGTTTCAGGTTTCTGGTGAGTTGTTTCAGAACGTTCCTTTCTGTCAGACGTAGTTTGCAGGCCTTCCAATTGGGTGCGCGCGTGTCGCTTGCCAATGTGGTGTTGATTTGAGTGTTGGTTTTGAGTTAGCTCGATGATCTATGCACAATCCGCACGGGACAGGCGCTTTTCTTGTGGATGTGAACACTGCTCGAATATGACGTCGCTGCGAATTGGATATCAATACCCGCACGGGACCACTGACGGCAAATGTTGGGCATGAAACCAGTCATTGCTACCCTCAGGACAAGTACTGTAGTACTGGATGTGAGATGAAGCACGAAGTACCCTTCAGCACAACAATAATACTAATACTAATACCAACAAGAATCATCGTCATCATCGCCATCATCATCATCTTCATCACCATCACCATCATCTTCATCAACATCACCATCATCGTCATGATCATCACCACCACCATCAGAAGCAGTAACATCATCACCATCCGCATCATCATCGTCATCATCATCAACAACATCAAGATCACCATCATCATCAGCAACAGCATCACCATGAATGTAAACATGAACATTGAAGTGAACATGAGTGTGAACGTGGTCATCATCATCATGAGCATCATGATCAACATCATCATCATCATGATGATCATCACCATCCGTTGCGGCATCGGCATCATAGTCATGGTCATCGTGTTCAATATCTTCGACACGGTGCCTCCGCAACAACTGTTTCCCGATTCGAAACTGTGTAGAGGAAGCCCAGCGTTTCTGGAGCGCACAGTTTACCGGAACTCTTTACCAGACAGGTGAACAAGAATAGCGAGGCGCTCCGCACGCGATTCGAGTTTACGAGCACTAGGCTACAGCTCAGGAAAGGGCTTCAGTGGGCCTTGGCCGAGCAGATCCTTACCTCACTGCCTCAACGACGCCTCGAGCCTTGCCTGTATTTAGTGAGCTCCTAGGAGTGTGGCGGCTATGACTACTACCATCGTTATCAACATGTAGTGAATGTAGTGGTGGTGATGGTGGTGCTGCTGCTGGTAGTTGCGAAGGTGGTGGTGGTGCTGCTGCTGCTTCTGGTAGTTGCGAAGGTGGTGGTGGTAGCGACGGCGGCGGTGGTGGTCGTCCTCGTCCTGGTCTTGTCGTCGTCAAGGTGTCGGGGTGTCGGGGTGCATGATTCCAGGCAAGGTCCATCTGAAAGCCCGAATGCTGTGGAAGACGGCATGATGGCGGGATGGTTCAAAGCTGAATCATAATCATGTTTCACTGCTCGGGCGTCTGACGTGCAGACTCCCCACCCCCCGAAGCAGCCCGCACTTCAACGGTTTCTATGAGGATTAATTACTGTTCGGGTTTCGATAAGGGGTTGCCATGCAGGCTGCTATAGACGCTTTTGCAAGGGTAATTTGCAGAAGGTCGGCGATGTACCTTCTTTTGACAACACTCCCTGGATGTTCAACCGGAGGCCTATGCCCCAAAACTAAAACCCCCAACCCTAAACCCACAATCCTAACCCCCGAACTACTGAAACCTAAACCTTTGCCCTATACCTTCACCTTTAACCGAAGGACACAAAGCCAAAACACCCTTACACCCTAACCCTTCATTCCTCAACCTTAAAACCTAAACCTTGAACCCTAAGCCTTAAGCCCTTGACTCTTGAACGATCAACCCTAAACCTTCACGAGTGAGCCTTAAACCCTAAACTCCCGAGGTTCCAGACTGCGTTCTCCACAGCGCTGCCATGGCTGCTGGGGCTCCGTGGCCTAGGGCTGCGAGGCTGCTGCAGGCGACACAGACCGCACAGGCCATTAGGGTTTCGGGTTTAGGGATTAAGGTTGAGGGTTTGGGGTTCAGAGGATCTGGGTGGTTGGGGCTTAGGACTAGGAGTGTATACCGGCAAGTGTGCAAGGGCTATGATCCTCAAAGTATCAAGGTTCCCCAAGAAATACGACATATATCACCATAACCTACTATATTCTTTAAAGAATTTATTATACTCTAAAAGAATATGAAATAGTCGAAACGAGTATGCTATAATGGAAGGGAATACAAATCCGAAATATACTAGCAGGAGCTCCTGAGCTTCGGAAAGCCATGTTGTTGCGCAGGTGCAGAATGACGTGGTGACTTGGAGTGCGGCAATCGCTTCTGCTGAGAAGGGGCTACTCGGACCTTAAATGAATGCTTCTAGGGTTCAGGAACAGTATTGCAAATCCTTAAGCCTGAACAACCTTAATCCCTGAACTTAAAGGCTTGCTTCGGATTGCGAATCAGGCACATCAGTGAGACGGGTCATCGTAACGCAATCAACTGTAGTCATGGTCAGACTGTGAAGTGACAAGGCCCACTACTGTAGGAGCAACCACAGCGAACGAGCAATGATGATGATGATGATGATTTTGGTTGTCATTCCTTTCCCTGTAAGAATATCACCACAAGAGGGTGGTTGTGCACTCTTCTCATCGGCAGACATGCTGAACCTGCAATGGAGTGGACTGCAAAGCTTGGGAAGTCATACTCCCCGATACCCTAACCTCCCTGAGCCCTTGAATTGAACCCTAAGCCCTAAACCTAAGCCTGAAGCCCGAAGCTTCATGCCCCAAACCTTGCTCAGAAGGAGCTGCGAATTGTAGTACACTGTATAATTTATTTGCCTGTATTTGTTTTGGATTTGCCCTTATTTGTCCGGATTTTTGTCTTTATTTGTCCGGATTTGCTTTTATTTGTCCGGATTTGCCTTTATTTGTCCGGATTTGCCTTTATTTGTCCGGATTTGTTTGTACTTGTCCGGATTTGTCTGTATTTGTCCGGATTTGTTTGTATTTGTCCGGATTTGTCTGTATTTGCCCGGATTTGTTGCTATTTGTCCGGAATTGTCTTTATTTGTCCGGAATTGTCTTCATTTGTCATGTCTGCCGAACAAGCCTTGATAAATTAAGCCCTGATATTCTGGAGTGCTTGCTCGTCTCAATGATTGTATTCATGTATACAGATAGTTTAACATATGGTGAAGCGTCTACTAAATTGGCATAACAGAATGTGATATTATATAAGAACAAGAACTATTAGTGTTTTGTGTACTATACTGTATTATCATATGGTATAGCATATCAGCCTAAAACATAGTACAGTGTAATATATTGCAATAGCATGTAATACAACATCATGTTACAATGTAATAGAAAACAGTATAATATTATATGGGACAGTGTAAGATAATATAAGGCAGAATAGCATGACACATATTCTCATATATTATACTAGACGGTAATATACTTTAACATAATGCGCCATACTTTACCATACTATACTATGCTATACTATGCTATACTATATGCTATGCTATAATATAATATAGTATTGAATAACAAAACATAATATAACATACATATAGCATGGTAAAATAACATGTACCCTGCCACACTATACTAAACTTTTCTGCCCTTTTCTATGCTATACTATACGTTACCACTTCATAATGTGACATAACAATACAGATGGTGAGTTTTGTATATTTAACATGACACAGTATAGTAGAATATAGCATCGCAGGATATATCACAATACAGCATCATGTAAGGTAGTACAGTAAACCAAAACAGCTTGTGCCATGTTGGAGTAACATAGCATAGCATAACATACTGTAGTGTAAGAGTAAAATACCATATCATATCGTAGATCCCACATCATATCATACCAGATCTTCATATGCCATGTCACAATAATATATCATATCCAGTATATTTTGTATTTCCGTCATATTTTTTATCATGCCGCGCTAATATATACTATAATACAATATACTACATCTCGTTATAGTATCTTTTTTTCGTGTTATATATTTCGTTAAGATTGTATAATATTAGTCTCTGTTGGCAAATATATATATATATATATATATACCATGTTGCATTATCCTATACTATGTTACAGTATGATATAGCATATTTTGTTAACGTATATATTCGTTTGCTATATTATGCTATGTTATACTATGCGATGTTTTTAATTATGCTACATCATACCATATTATGTTATGTTATATGTTCTTCTGTCGTATAACTTCATATTTCATTACAGTACATCACATTTCAATACTGCAGTACACTATAGTATTATATGTTCAGAGTATCTTACGTTACACACAGCCTAAGTAAGACCCAGGAGCTGGACGACGTCTTTGCGGTATCTCTCCGCCATGGAGGCCTCTCAGGGCGACTTTTGGGGGTCTGAAGAAGTAATGTTGAATAGAATAGAATAGAACACACTGAGCTACAACAATGTGCTGCAGTATAGCATAGTACAATAGAATACAAGGCAATATAACATAAGATCAAGAAATACATATGTCATCCCTTAGGGTTCTTTCTTGTACTTATACTACAAAGGAGCCCAAAATCCTGCCTTTTTTGATCATGCCCCCTACATTTCAAGCAGCATCCCTTTACAGTTTTGGTACTATAAGACTTCCCCGCACAAAAGCGCATGTTTATATTGATTCCAAGATTTCTCTTCCTTGGAGGTCGGGGTCCGCCCAAACGGTTTAGGGTGTAGGGTTTAGGGTGTAGGGTCAGTCTTCTTTTCATGTTTCCTGCCCAGCCCAAAGCTATTGCTACCCTAGACCCTGGACCCCAAAGCCTGCTCGACAAACCCTACTGTCGCGAACCCGTAGTTCCCAAATTGTCAACCTTCAGGACCCTTTACCCTTAGCACTAATACCACAATATCAGAATGCGAAAATACTATAACACTATAGTATATGATACACTATACTACCATACCGAAATACTACAAAATTGCCAAAGCTAAAGCCCTCCACGTCGGAATTGAACCTACCTTCCCAGGCCAAGGGGGTGCAACCGAACGTGGTGAGTTTCGGTGCCTGCATTAGCGCACTCCGAGAGGACCGGGGGAGCTCTTAGTGACTTCGTGGGTTTAGGGTTCAGAGGTTTGGGTTTCGAGATCGGCTCCTTTAGTCCGGGGTCCTTTGCAATACTGGAAAGGATCCTACTTCGTCAGGATGTATTTTCGGGTCCTTTGTTTTACATAACCTCCAGCTGCTAAGCAGATCTACAAAGCCATGGCTTTTCAAGCACCACTTCCGCACGACGGTGTAAGTTCTTGTATTCTGTCCATCGTGAAGAATTTCGTTGTATCCGCAGTCATCACAGGTCGCCTCGTACGGCTCCTGATGCTGAACATGGTAGGAAATCCCCCTCGATCCGGACGGCCGGGGTCTCTTTGGCCTTGCTTGCAAGGCCTAAACCCTTTTCACACGAAAGTTGGGCAGGAGATGGGAGTGTGGCAGCAGGCTATCTCCTTGTTGGAGGCAACGCCAGCAGTCAACGAGCTGCCTCGGCTGCAAAGCTTCAGACAGAAGGTCACGGTTCCAGTTTGCGGCGGTCTTGTTATTGGTTCCTTATTCTAATCATACTGTCGTGTTTCGCAAGATCCTAAATCCTAAGCCCCTACACCCTAAACCCCTAAAGCCCTACACCCCTAAACCATAAACCCTACACCCCTAAACCTTACATCCCAAATAAACCAGTACGGTTTCGGCTTCCTCGAGACCGACTGGATCTGACTCGTTGCCCGAAACCTTACAAAAACAATCGATTTAGGGGTTTAGGGTATTCCGGTTCCTCTAGACGGCCCGAAACCTTAAGCACCTGCACCCTAAGACCCTAAACCGCTCAGTGCCTGCGGCGCTGAGGATTTCAGTGAATGCTGCCATTGCTGCATGCGCCCGTTCCGGGGAGAGCCGTGGCAGTATTATTAGTGTATATAATGGTTGGCACGGAGTCCGACGTTTAAGACTCGAGTCCTGTTTTGGCTCAGGTGGGTGGCTGCACTTTGCTTGCTCAACTCTTTGAGCGACTGCTTTCTCCGTGCCGACGCAGTGAGCTTCAGTTCCTCGGTTAAGGACCTTTAGGAATTTAGTGAATTTACACTGGACCGGCAACCCGAAATCCTAAACCCCTAAACCCTAACTTAACATTAGGGGATGGTCAAGGATTTGGGATCCAAAGCCTTCACTGGGTTGGGGCGTTGTAGCTCAAAGGATCCATTTCTGGCAAGGCCCTGCAAGTCCTAAACCTCTGCAGCCTAGACCCTACCTGAAGCCATCTTGAAGCAAACCCCCCCGCACCTCAAATATAACGTATAGTTATATAATATCAAAAAGCTATTATCCACTGTGTTATATTGCATTGTAGAATATAATTAGATAAATGTGTGTGTATATATATAAAAATATTATATCCTGGAAGGCTCTGCCGTCAGTGCCTGCGAGAACTGCAGCCGCTGGCAGGAAGCCCTGGCGGTGCTTTGCCGGAGTTTCTCTTGCCATGCGTTTGAGGTTGGTTGGGGTCGGTTCCACATTACATGGGTAGTTCTCTAAATTAAGGTCCCTGGTTAGAGTCCTTTTACCAGGGTGCGATGCTATCTTGGGGAACTACAAACGGACCCTGCTTTAGAGAACTACCCGCACCAAGCCTCCGAAGCACGAAAGCACAGCAGACTAAGGAAGATTCACCTGAATATCTCGAAGGGTTCACCCCATTTCTGCAGCCCTGACCGAGGAAGAGCCGGAGGCTGTACCTTTGTTGTAGTTTCTTGCGTTGGAACCGAACTCGTTGTTGATAGGAGTTGATGAAGCAGGATGGCTGGCCATCGCTGATCAGCACCTCCAGACCAACACGTAAGCATACAAGAAGTCAAGAGCTTCAGGTATTGAAGAGGATGCAGTCGCTCCGATACCACGAAGACGCCTTCACCTACGGGGCGGCAATGAGCGCCTGCGCCTTCTGCCTGAAAAGATTCTGCTAGCATGATTCGATGCTGGTCCATGTTCCGGTGGGCATCGTAGAGTTCGAGTTGGGCATCATGATTCGAGCAACAGCAAGACCAGCCACAATCATGAGCGAACAAGCCATAATTAGCAGCAGCAGTCGTCGTCATCATCGCAGCCGCAGAGCAGCAGTAGTAGTCCTCAGTGGCAGGAACGCAACATTCGCAAAATCAATAAAGGGCTGTCCGAATTGCTGTCTTTGAAGTCGAAGTATCAGTCTGTGCCGCTGTCGTAGTCGTAGTGTCAATGATGGCCAAAACCAGAGTAGCGACTCCTTCCATTTGTTGTAATTTGTCTGTGGCCGAAGCAGCCTGCACGCAAAAGGAAAAGGCCGGCAAGTGGGAGGAGGCCCTGTTCCTGATTGCGGCCATGTGCCCTGGCCCTGCCTGGGATGCAGCCACAATCGTTCTGGGTTGATCGTGCTTCGCGAGACAACCCCGGCCCACTGCCATCTTGGAGTAACCCTCCTGAATTTGCATGTTATTGTCGGGGAAGGGGTATGGTTTCAGGGGACTTGTCTCCAAAGCACGACTCCTAGCTGCATCAAAGTAGATTCGATTATGCTGCCTTTTGAAACCCTCACCTGTACCTACATGCCTACTAGATCACCCATGCTCGCCCCTGAGATATGCCCATGTCGTGTTGGTGTGCTAGTGTCCTACTTGTTCGCCTACTGTGTTGGGAGCCAGCTTTGTTGTCCGGTTCAAGTGCATGCATGCATACATTCATTCAGACCTACATATGTATATATATATATATACACATATAGAGACACTTGAACATACATACATATACATATAGATAAGTATATGCATATGTATATGTATATAAACATGCATATATATATATATAGAGAGAGAGAGAGAAAGCGACACATAAACATACGTACATATACATGTGTATATGTATATGTACACACGCACGTGATTGCCTTCTTGTGATGTTACCCTATGTTTGCATACATGCTCTCTGACTCTCTCTCTCTCTCTCTCGCTCCCTCTCTTAGCTCTCTCGCTTTCTTTTCCTTCCTCCCTCTCTCTCTCACAGCAGAGCGCTTGACATAATCGCACGGAGGTGATTTCAGATGCGGCTTCTGTGAAGCAGGGCTTTGCACTGAGGCTGTCTTGCAAACCTCCGTCGGGATCTGTATCCATCTTAGGACCCCCCCATCCCCCCGCAGGCGCCTTCATCGTTTGGAAGTCGACACTGTTTGTGCGGGTGCGGCACTTAGTGCCTGCGAGCCACCTGGCAGCTCCCTTGGTTCGAGGTTTCGTCTTGTGGTGAAAATTGGTGAGAAGATAGTTATAAGTGGAGTTATAAGTAGGGTAACTTTAGAGCTATAACATATTATAACCCATGTTCGTGGACTTATGAGGTTTGGGGGCGTTGCATGTAGTGGTTTGGAAACTTCGGGCCGGCGGCTTATGCAATTGCTGTCACATGGACTACATGTCCTTCGCCTTTTGCAGAAAACGTCTCAGATGTTTAATGCTTCACCCAAAAGGATCCTAGGTACTATTACCATGTTTGGCCGGGGGATGCTTCCCCACATCATGACAGTAATTTCTAGTATAGAAACCGTGAATTCCATTATTTTGGTACTTAGGACTTAGGACCCTTTGCATCAAGAGCAGCAGAGGAAGCTGGGTTCTTGTTAAGGGATTTAATTTAAGTTACCATAATAAGGAAACCATATTATTTACTATAGATCCCTATTATGGTAACTTAAATTAAATCCCTTAACAAGAACCCAGGAAGGGTCAGCAGCGTTCAGCGGCCCTGCGCCTTTTCCGATCCTTGCGAATGAGCGGGTGCCAGCTTGATGCGACTCTTGGTGATGGTTCTTGCTTTTTTATCAAAACTACTGCTTCCCATCGCTTAAGCCTAAACTCTAGATCATAGTGTTGTCAGACGGTTTGGGGTTTGAGAGCAATATCATCTAGAATGCCGGAGCATCACTGAAAATTATGGTTGACTGACATACTAGCAACAATAGAAAAGACCACGTACCACAGCAAGAAGAGCAGACATATCGCGAACAGTGCTATCACCATGGTCTATGATCCAGGTCTCCAATCCAATTGCTCATGACATGGCTGTGATGTGTGTTTAAGTTCGCATAGTACACCTTATACTTCTCTGTAGTTCTAAATGTCCTATCTCATTGTCGCCCCTAGGCGAAGATAATGGTTCGCAACTTTCCCGCTGTATCCGTGTTGGAGTCATGGCGAACACTAAACGCAGCTTACGGAGCGCCTGATGCATAGTGTATTTGGTGTATTTGGTGGGTTTTCCATGTGGGAGTGTCCGAAAATTAGGGGTACCTTAGTTTGGGGTGCTTATAGTAAGGATCCTACTATTTAGGCTGCTATATTAGGGTCCCCTATTTTCGGCAACCCCCATGTATGGTAAGGGCAAGGGTCACATGAATGCATCCTCTGAGCTGCGAGGATTGCTTTCCATGCGCCTCGGCATTCGTGCTGTTCTTGCGATTGGGAGGAGCATCGGGGATCATCATGCCTCCTTATCTCAAACTCACCAATGAATGGGGATGTGTGCTGCAGGATTGTCCTGGACATTGCACTTGTAACAGCCTCATGCCGAGAAGCCCGCATTCACAGCCTGCCGAGGCCACAATCAGCGCCTGTGTGACCCGGCCCGATGTGTATATATATATATATATGTGTCTTTCTGTGTGTGTCTATGCTCTATGTAGCAATATGTAGCAATCGTCGGTTAAATATGTTTTCATGCGTACGTGCACACATGCACAGGTCTGTTGTACTTGTTAAGACTCACTCCAACCCCCATGCACACACACACACACAAATTCGTTATGTATACTTATTATAGAGGTATGTTTTGCTTTACCCTATATGTGCAATATATATATATATATATTATATGTATATGTCTACTTGTGTAGGATATTTATGCAACATACGCTTCGCCCTCCATACTGTCCCCTCGTTCGACATTGAAGCTTGTGAAGGCTGGGCTTCGACTTTTCATCTGTCCAGGCTTCTGTGTCAGGAGAAAACATGGCACCTCCACATGAATGTTCAACCGTAATTTCATTACAAGGCTAGGTCGGGAAGGTTTCAATAGTTCGTGTTTAAGGGCCTTTCTGGGTCTGCCAGAACAGGCAAGAGGATTAGCTGCCGGGTAGCATTGGGCACGGTAAATCCGAACACGATTATCGCATCAAAACTTATCCCATGGTGCCTGACCAGCAATCGCTCAAGGAAAAGGCTGCTGACTGGCTCTGGGCCCTGGAGCTTCTCTCCGAGCGAGACAGGCTGGCTCCGATGCTGCCTTTAAACCATGTTGAAGATGAGCAGGGATAGTCAGGACTAGTTAACGGCCGTAGAATAAAGAGCACTGGTCTGCGCGATGACAGCACCAGAAACAATCGTTAATGGTCACATCCAGAACACAACAAGAAGTCGGCGGATACTTGAAATAATACCAACAGCAATTTCAGATCCGCAACAGACTAGCAACAACATGTTCAATATGTTTGTTGCTGTAATTTCTCTACTGACTCTACTCACTCGCTATCCCAATGACAGAAGCGAGCTCAGTGTAAACATGACACCACTGCCATTACGGCTGCTGCTGCTGCTGCTGCTGCTGCTGCTGCTGCTGCTGCTGCTGCTGCTGCTGCTGCTACTGCTATCACTACTGCTACCGCGACTACTACTACTACTACTACTACTACTTCTACTTCTACTTCTGCTTCTACTTCTACTTCTACTACTACTACTACTACTACTACTACGACGACAAGGACGACTATTACCAGCATTTGTATTAGTCCTAGTACTAGTACTAGTACTAGTACTAGGCTACTACTACTGTCACTGCTGCTGCTACTGCTACTGCTACTGCTACTGTTACTGCTACTGCTACTCCTACTACTACTACTACTACCACCACCACCACCACTACGACGACGACGACGACTACTACTACTACTACCTCTTCTGTGACGACGACTACGACTGCGACTACGACTGCGGCTGCGACCACGACGACGACGACTTTACTACTATTTCTGCTACCTCTGTCATCACTACTCCTGCTCAGCAACTCCCGGCACTATTGCCTTCAGTGTCATTACTGTGGTGCTTGGTAGTATTAGTGCCATTCCCATGGCCCATGGACCTGCACAGATTCTCGTGTTGTGCGTGTGAGGTGCAATCTGCGTGAAGAGACGCGCAGAGATGCCCAGAGGCTGGACGCGCATCGAGGAAGTCATCGGCACTTGTCGTGTACAGTACTGAATTAATGCATAATCATGACAGTGTCGTTCAGATTCGATGTCACGGGGCGGTGAGTGATCGCAACGTCCCAAAGACTTCCACATCGAAGTGCAAAGGGTAAGGCTCAAACTCTGACTTTCGCGGAACTTGCTTCGAAGTGCAAAGGGTAAGGCTCAAACTCTGACTTTCGCGGAACTTGCCACATCTCAGCTTTACAGAAGCTCTCTGCAGCCTTCATGTGCTTCCTTCGGCTTTGCCGCAATCCCACTCGGAAGCTTGTGAGAAGAAATCCCGCTGCGAAGGGCTCTCTGCTTGTGCATAGGCGCGGCCCAGTTGGCCTCAGTGCGGCGGTGAGTGCGTGTGAGCATCTCGGCACGACAAAATCTTCCAATATAACAACAATAATCTAATAACAGGAATATGACTGATGGTAACAGAAATAGTGATTATAGATTTGTGAGAAGAGGCTTGGTAGTTCACGGGATTGAGACGACAGAGGACATCCTCCGGAAGAAGCGACCTAGGGAAAAGTCCGGACTGCCACAAAGAGGTTACATTGAACCCTAAACCCTAAGTCCAAACTGGGCTCGTTTGTTTGCATTGTCCAAGTGCTTTGGCAAGATCCAAGTTCGATCCCACGGACCTGGCCTGGGACTTCGACAATTCACTTGGGGTTTAGGATTTATGGTTTAGGGTTTGGGAGCACCAGGATCTATCCCCACTGTGGCATGCGATGCCGGTTCTCCTTTCCATGCATGCCAGCAGCTTCTCTAGCTGAATCCGGCTTCAGTCTAACATGCGTGAAGCAGCTGTCGGAGATGTGTCGTAGTCCGTCACATGGAGTACACTCGAACCCGTGGGTTACATGGCCTGCCCAGGAAGTCGCGGGAATGGCGCGCTGCCTTGCGGCTTCTAGCATCAGCGGAGTACCGCAAAGCTGCTCGGCAGAGTTTGTTGGCACCAACTACTTCTTCCCATTCCAAGCTGATCAACATGGCAGGCTGCACAAGAATCCTGGAGGATCAGATCGGGTCTGCAGTTTCCCTACATCTGTGTGTTTTGCGAGAGGCATTTTGCTATCCATTGCCTGCACCGGTCCCGTGTCTAAGGCGGACTTGGACAGCATCGCATGCAACGCTGCCATCAGCGCTTGTGAGAAGAGTGTGGAGTGGAGGTTGGACTTTTGTTTTCTCCTGACAGGGTCCGTGCTTGAATTGAGGATCGGAGTTTCAGATTGTCCATGATGATGAATCGACGGAAGCCTCGGCTTTCAGGCAGGTATCGTCTGAGCTTCAGTGGCATCCGTAGCTGCAAGTTGTCACGTCAACTCTATCACTGAAGGTGGGCTGTGTCTCTCCTTGGGGCCATGCATGTCTCCAGCATCAGACGAGATGAAGTTAGCTTCTTGGCTCTGAGATGTTCTGGGAGCGTGAAGGGGAGCCGTTTTGTTGAGGTCAGTTCTTAGGCTGTGGCCTTGCTGAGAGCATTGGCATTGGCTGTTGAACCTTGTGCTCTCATTCATGGATGACTGTGGAGCGGGTTTTCTTGATGCCGCTGTGTCCTCTTACAGTAACGTTCTGGGTCCCATGTTTGTTTTATTAATCCGCGTGTCCTCATCCAAAGTTGTGTTCGGCACGCATTTACACTGACGTTGGAAGGACTCACAGCTCTGAGCCAGTCATTTAATGCAGGGGCCTAAATAGTTACCAAGACTATTTTTTGGGGTTCCTTATTATAACTATAGTATAATATACCCCCCAAACCCTATTCCAGTGTGAGCGTGGGACCAGTGCAGGCTTTCTGGCATTTGATCTTGCTGGGCGAGTTTCCCACCATGAGCAGTCACATTCACCTTCATCACTGTCATGATTTTCGATTCGATCGTCAGCAGGAAGGCAGTAGCATCGTGAACTCGAATGTGTTCATGTTCATGTTCACGTCAAGCGGCAAGAGTTGTCTAGCACATGTATCCAGAGTGTCGAGCTGCAGTGCATCAGGCTACAATGCAGCCATCAGTGCGTGCAGAGCTTAGATGATGTCAGGCAGTGTGCGTGCTGATAATTAAGCGATGACAACAACGACGACCACCACCACCACCACCACCACCACCACCACCACCGCGATGACGACTACCGCTACTCGTGCCACTCCTGCTGCTGCTGCTGCTCGCCTCCTCCTATGACAACTTCTACGTCTTGTTAGACTTCTTCATACTCTACTACAAGTACGAGTACTTCTCGTAGTTACTGGTTCTAGTACTACTTCTAGTACTACTACTGCTCCTCCTCCTCTTCCTCCTCCT
>CAJNDV010023891.1:64912-79190 GCA_905221635.1 Symbiodinium sp. CCMP2456
AGCACCAGCACCAGCACCAGCAACAGCAACAGCAACAGCAACAGCAACAGCAACAGCAACAGCAACAGCAACAGCAACAGCAACAGCAACAGCAACAGCAACAGCAGCAAAATCAGTAACCGCAATGTGGCAACACAATAAGAATAAGAATAATGCGAATGATATTAATGACAAGAAGTGTGCTAAGCAGACTATAGGTAATGCTAACGACGGCTGCGACTGCGACGACAACTACGACGAATACCACCACTACCGCTACGACTGCTGCTGCAACAATTATCAACAACCCACAACCAGAGCACTTCAAGATCTCTACTTGTACGAGTTAGGGACAGGTGAAAACCGAGCGCCTTGACCCGCCCGGTTCGACTTTCGGCTATCCGGACTTTGACATTGTTGTCTTATTTATCAGATGGGGAGCAGGACATTGTAGTTCCACGCTATAAGCCGGTCGTGTCTGTGTCAGGGCAGTCGGCATGGCAGCGGGCGCTGAGCTACTTCCAGTCCATGCCAGAACAGTCCCTTGACTCCATTTATGAGTTTTCGGATGCCTGGCATCAGGGTGCGAGGCTTGATGATGTTGAGGTAACGATGAGGGTGGTGATGATCAAGGGTGATGACGGGAACGCAGCAGCTGCTGCTGATGACGCTGTTATGGCGATGATGACGAAATGATGAATATTTTGATGATGAAGACAGCGAAGACGATGCCGCTGATCCTATGATGCATTTAACGACGGTGATGATGTCGAGGCTGGGGAGGATTCAATGATGGCTGAGGTTGGAGAATGATATTGATGCTGGTATCAATGTTGGTGATGATGATGATGCCGATGAGGACGACGGCTGATGATGATGATGATGCTGATGATGAACAGGTGACTTCTGTGTGTGATGCTGCGTTGAGACTGTGCTGCCATTTCAATCCCCCGCGTAGGAGTGGTAGCCTGCCCCGGTTGAACCCGACATCCAGTGTAAACTGCAAGACTGTAAAATGCAGCTGACTTGCGGAAACCAGGAGCCTGCAACCAAATGTGCCGCTTGGCTGCACTCTAGGCTTTGCTGTTGGCTTTTCCAAACGAGCGTGGACATGATTTATACCGTGCGATTTCGGTGGTGGCAGCAAGAACTGTCTTATTGATAGTACCAGCAGCAAGACTGTATCAATTCGTAGCAGCTGTCGTCGGAGGCATATTCGTCATGGCAGTGATCGTGGCATTTCACGGTCGTAGTTGTCGCGGTGGCAGTGGTGGTAGTGATACCTTACAGTAGTACGAGTTCGTAGTGGGTCGTGGTGGCGCTGGTAGTGCTAGGCGACGTCGACGTCGTAAGAGGAATGGTAGTCGTAGTAGTGGTGGTGGCAGTAACAGTAGCAGTAGCAGTAGCAGTGGCGGTGGCAGTCGTCGTCGTCGTTGTTGGTGTTGTCGTCACGGTAGTGTCAGTCGTACTAGTGGCACGTGTTGTTGTTGCGGTGGGCGTAGTAGTAGTGGCTCTTGCCTTGGTCCTGGTCCTGGCAGTAGTCGTAGCCGTAGCCGTAGTCGTTGTTGTCGTAGTAGTACTGTAGTTGTCTTGTAGTATCGTTTTGTATCGTATCTTGTCGTATCGTCCCGCGCCACGCCGCACCATGCCTTACGGTATTGCATCACACTCCATTCCAGTGCATTGCATTGTATTGCATCGCATCGGACCGTTTCCATCGTTTTGCCTTCGCATTGCGAGCCGGGTCGAAATGATCGTGACATCTTTTGCTTCAACCTTATGCATGTGCTTTTGCTGTCATCTCGGCTCAATCATCGCCTGCTTCGCTCGGCTGGAGGGGCATCCACTCTCGGAAACACATCCTGCAGACTCGGCCCAGAAGTGGACCTGAGTTGACAGAAGGAAAGCCGCATCTTGGCTTAGCTCTAAGCGCAGAGACTCCAAAATCCGCTTGATTAAGGAATATACCTTAAAGTATCATAGGAACCCTCATAAGTCTTAAGGTATGTTCCTTCAATAAGGGGTTTTGGAGTCTCTAGGAGTGTGCCTAGCGCATGTCAAGCTATCGCGACTGCCCGTCAGGGTCCTTCACAAGGATGGGCGGCTGCGGCGGCCGCAGTGTGAAGAGCCAGGCCGCCCAAACTCAAAGCTAAACCCTGAACCCCAAATCTGGAAGCCTAAGCCTTAAACCGGGTCGTAAAACAGCACCAGAAGCTCAGCATGTTCTGGGATTCCTTGCCCTGGCGCTGGTGTGGCCTCGGAAGACCTGCAACATGCAACATATCTACTCGTCGGCCTAAGCCCGCCAACCCGTATAAACCCAGATGGAATATAGAACCCTTGCAGAATCCGGGTGTAAGTAGTCTAGAGTCTAGAACCTTCACAGAATCCGGGTGTAGTCTGGATCTTCATGACAGTGAGCATGGCAATAATCGGAATTGTGGTTATATCATTTCAAAGCCAGATATGCAGGATCGTCATGCACATAACCCGAAAATCACTGACATCCTCATGCGCATCTGCCCCTTTCTGTTGCAGTAGTGTTTCTCGTGGTTGTTGGTTGTGGCATGTGATTGCTGCGTTGCTGTTAACTTTTGCTGCTCTGCTCTGCCGGCTCGTATGAACGATGGCAGTGGTTCTTGTTGAGATTCGGGTGCGCTGCTCTGATCGTTAAGTGCCCTGAGTATAGCTTGACGGCGCAGAGCATCATGCCAGGAGTGTTTCAATCCGCTGCAACTGCACCTTGGCCCTCTCCAGCTCAGCAACGAAGGCCAGAGCCAGCATACCCTATGTAGGCCTATGAGCCTCAGTAACAAGAAGCAACTAAGCCCTATACCCTTTTTAAAGAAGTCTTAACCCTAACCCTTATGTAAAGAAACCAAAACCCTAAGCCCTTCGCAAAAAAACTAAACCCTATTCTGGTACACCTTCGAAGGCTCTTGTGTTTCGAGTCTCAGGACGTTTAGGGTTTAGGGTTCAGGGTTTAGGCTTTAAGGTTCAGGGCTTAGGGCTTAGGGTTTATGTAAGGTTCAGGGTTCAGGTTCTGCCCGATTTCCGGACTCCGATCCACCACACGAGCAACGCCGCGAGACCAACACTAAAACCAATATCCTAATTAAACCATACTCATTGAGTATGGTTTTGTGGTATTGGCATTAGTAACTATGAGTCATAGTTACTAATGCCAACACCACGAAGCCTGAATTCCAACACAAAAAGCGCGATCTTTTCAGGCTTTGCGCTTCAGCCGAAGCTCAACGTGGGCATCCAAGGGACTCTCTTCTGCTTGTTTAGGGCTTATGCTCTAGCTTTTCCTATAGGAGCCTAAACAGTTGCCAATACTATGTCGGGGGTTCCTTATTCTAGTTATAGGCTAGTAGACCCCAAAACCCTATTCTAATTGTTGAGGCTTCTACATTGACTTCTTTCTGGGTTTCGGGTGCCGTAGTGTTCGGAAGCTTCCACATAGCTCTTGAGACCCGAAGTGTCAGGAAAGGCATTACCGCGATGGCGGGCGTGCGTGACATCCGCGACGGCCTGATTTTGGATGGCATGGCGCCTTGGCAGGATATATAGGAGCGTTAAAAATTACCTATACTATTTAGGGTGTTCCTTATTATTATTTTGGTAGACATTCTCTAAAACCTCAGTCTAATTATTAAGGCCCCTACATGAACAAAGGAAGCGGTCCAAACTGGCCAGTATATTTGGACACCTCTTGCAGAGCCCTTATATAGACCCCCTATAGAAGAGTTTAGGGTTCAGGGTTAGCATGTGGAGAGAAGACAGCGGCCGCCTCTCCTTGCTTTCTCTGTTCAGCTCTACCCTTAGGGTCATGTTTAGGGTGCCTATACTTGTCTATCACACGGAGGTACCCTTAAAACGGGTAGCGTATGACCCTCTACGTATAGGGGCCCAAAGTCTTTAAGAGTTACTATGCTTCTATGAGTTTCCTTTAAAGTCAATATGATGATCAAGCAAGATAAGGGTTCCTGTAAAGTCTGTAGTAAGGGTAACTGTCAGGGATATTGCTCCAGTGTGTTCACGGGGTTTGGTCCCTCGACTTCCGAAGGTATGTTGACGGTCGGTTTCCTGTCATTTGCTGAGCACTTGCCACAAGCTGTAGCAATCCCAGCAGCCGTCAAAAGATAATGGCAGAGGCAATGGTCACCAAGCACTACACGGGACAGGGGCGCACCATCGCTGAAGTGTTGCGAAATGTCAAAGCACAGAACCCGCTGCCCGTCATCGACGCTGCTTGGACTTCATATGAATACTTGTGAAAGATTGTGTGAGGCCTTGCCTGATCAGGTCTATACGTAGGCTATAGTCCCTAGCCAAACTCGTACATAGTGCTTTGGAAAGTGCACTAGAGACTGATGGGGGCCAGGACATCGTGGCAGCAATTCCACATGTGGCAGCAGAAATTGTGCACCGTACTGGCGCCGATGTGACGAGCGACATCGTCGAGTCTGTGCGGGGCACCCTCTATGCCCCTGGGCACGTAGTGACAAGCAGTGGTCTGAAAGTAGACCTTGCGACGTCCGCCGAATCCCAAAAGCCTCCGATTGATACAGCATGTCAGAGCGTGGCAACCTTCCAACATGGCTGCAATCAAAAGAAACACATGCGTGTCGCGCGAGATCTATTACTCTACTACCGTCCAATACTTCAAAACCTTGCCCGGCAACTAACTACAAAGGGTTCAGGGTTCCCTGCATTGTGCAGAGTCGCAGGAATTTGGCCTTCGTAGACTTGAGAAGTTCAGAGCTCCTCCAGGGCCACGACCCAAAAAATCCGGAGCTCGGTTTGCAGAAAGCCCGCGTACCCACTCCTAGGGTCCTAGGGCTTTCACGATTTCAGCTTGAATGGCAAGCAACATGGCTCCTGCAGAGCGCAGCCGTTTTTTTATCTTCGCAACTCATACTGTGCAGATGGAGTACACAGTTGGGCGTCCTCTTGGTTTCAGCAAATGTTTCAGGTCTACACCGGGGTGGGGTTGTCTGCCGGCGTCTTCCTCGGCTGGCTGGACACCGACGGCTATGCCATGATGGGAGCGCTAGGCGACCGATGGTTATGACTAGCCGAGCCTAGCGTCGACGCCATTGGCTATTTCGACATCGTTGCTGCTGGTGCTGCTGCTTCTGCTACTCCTGACGGCTGCTACCACTACCGCTTCAGCTGCCACCACTACCGCTGCCATACTTCTACAACAACCACGACAACAACAATTACTACTACTGCTACGACGACGACGACGACTACGACGACTGCTTCTGCTGCTGCTGCTGCTGCTGCTGTCATACTACGGCTTGCGGTCTGAGGACGGCAATGGCCACACTGTGACTGCTGCTGCTCGTGCCAGCACCCAGGAGCACTTCCACGCAATCTGACAATACGCATCATGCTACGAAAAAAAAGAAGCATGGGAGCAGCAAGGGTAGCCGTTTCCAATTCCAATCCCGACCTTTCAGCCTCGTCTGCCCCTGCGTCTTTTCTCGTCATAGAACACCAAAAGACCTGTTTTTATCCAGGCCAAGCGAGCCTTCTGAAGAGCGTTGCCCTGAGTTTTCGCGTGGGCATTTCTGACGCTTGGCTTGCTTCGGCTTACGAAGATGTTATGGCTGTTCTGGTGTAAGGTCTATGTCGTGTTATACCAGCAAAACCCCAAGGCTTTGCTCTAGAATTCTAGAATGACATGTATGGCATGTGGTTTTGGATCATGTTATTCTGCTCACCGCCCGTTTACGGCCTCCAGTAAATGTCAGGAGTTTCTCATTATCCCAGCCGCTCTGGATGAGCATTTCATGGGGCTGAACTGCAGCATGCGCCAGTGGTTTCCTTTCCATTGTCCGTGTAAGGCACTCTAGTCTTGTATTGTGTCTTCATCCTTCTCTTCTCTGCAACATATAGCTGATTACATCTCGGGGTGTCGGGTAGTGTATGGGTACGCTGACAAGGAAGACAAGATGTCTTCACGCCTCGTGATGGTGGTTGGAAATGTGGGCTTCGAGGCGACCCTAAAGATGAGGGTGCCGCCGCCTTTGGTCGGATCGGCCGAAGAAGCTCTGACCCTTGCAGAAGGATCCGACAGCCTTGAAAATATCCCGCAGCTCGTTTCCTGAGCAGTTTAGATATGCGATTATCGAGAAGACAGAATGCATGAGTCCTGTGCAGCACCCCAAACCCTAGACCCTGAACCTTCGACCCTACACCCCTAGACCCTGAAACTTGCTCATAGTAGCTGAGGAGCTCGTGAGCAAATCACAGTTTGATTACTCGGGCGATGGCCTTTTCCTAGCAAGTCTTTGGGCTTCAGAAGTGCTCTCCCACCCCGCAAAGCTTAAGTATCCGCTGTAGCAGCCCTCACAGAACCCTTACGGGAACCCTATAGACACTAAACCCCTAGAAGCCCTATAGGCTTCTTTGTCACAAATACAGAAAGGCAAGTCTTGAGATTTATACTTGGCCCACGAAGACGGCTCGCAGAGAGAGCTGCACCTGAAGCCCAATAACCAGCGGTCGCCTGCAATAAATCCACATTTGCATCCAGAGACTCCAAAACCCCTTATTAAGCTTAATTCAGCAATCTACCTTAAGTAATTATCATGAGGGTTCCCATGAGAATTTAGGGTATGTTCCTTAAGGGGTTTGGGAGCATCTGACCATGGCTACAGAGGGTGCACCTCTTCAAGGAAGCCTTCGAGCACGCCATGAGCCATCCACCACGGAACTTACTTTCCGTCCTAAGCGTACCTGTACCCTTTTCTAAGGACCTGTAGAACTTCTCCATAATAGAGAGCCTTAAAGGAGTGTGTTTTGGGCCACAGTTACATTGTGCTGAGTTGTGACGGGTTGTGCAAGCCCCAAATTGAGCAGTGCACGAGCCTAGCTGGCACATGCACATGATTCTGCGACGCAGGGTCTTGTTCATAGGACGTCGGGAGGTGGCATACACCAGTAGGTGACGAAGATGACAAAGGGAGCTCCTGTTTGCAAGGCTCAACCAGAATGCGCAGGGGTTACTGATGACTTCTAATTCTACGAGCCCCGAAGCCCTATTCTAGTGATTGAGGCCCTAAATGAGTAACCGGCCCCAGCTGACAAAGGGAAGTCCCCCGCCATGTTCGCAATAATCTAAAAATCTGGCGACAATCGCCAAAGACAGACCGATCCGAAGATTCTCGGATGTTTTGCCTGGCCCAATCTGGCCCACTGTTGATCCATGACGGCATGGAAATATATAGCTCCTTTGTACAGCACATGCCTCTGGGAGACCTCCATGGCGTCTGAGACAGGTGGGTGCGCCGAAATGCAGTCGAAATCATGTCTGCCGCGCTCGCATCTGTGTTCTGCTATGATGTACCATTTCCTCCGCTCCGACGGCCATTACCCACATACTATACTGCAGTAGCCTCAAACACACACTGCATGATTCATCGGAGTGGATGCAAGGTTTTCGTTTGGTGCAGCTCTCAGTGCTTGCGAGCGGGGCTCGCAATGGCTTCTGGCGCTGCTCCTGCTGCAGGTGACCGACATACTCCGGTCTTCGGGATGCAATAGGCAACAGGGTTAACGTAAGCCAAACGAAAACCAAAACCCTGGCTCTAAACCCTACATCCTAAACCCTGGACCCTAAAGCCGGAAAGAAGGCCGGGTTGAGGGAGGGAAGCTGGAAGACTTCAAGACAACTAGAACATACAAGAAATTCAACGGCATACTGTTTCCATACGTTTAAAATTCAATAGCAAATAAACATGTGTATATATATGTATACATACATATGTCTATTTGTTTATTTTTATTGATATATCTACTTATTCGCTTGCTTACATATGTACTTACCATTATGGAAGCCCCAATGGAGCCTATAAGAGTCCAAGGCTTCTTTCTTCCGTTTTTGCAGTTGCGTGGCCTCTGCTGTCGGCGGTTTTGTTGGTCTCGCACACTTCAGTTTGCATGAGGGTAGTTTTCTAAATTAGGGTCCCTGTTTAGGTCCCCAATATAGTACGGCACCCTTATAAAAGGGACCCCAAAAGGGACCTTAATTTAGAGAACTACCTATGAACCATGACCGTCATGGTCATTTTGCAGACCCAGGGCTTGGCATTACCCGCTAACCCCTAAACCCTAAACCGATCGCTTGCATTGCTTGTGCCGGCCGCGATGTGCCTCGCGATAGACAGACACCAGGCCGACCAGACCAGACGTCGTAGTACATTGCAGTTAAATAGTGGATGGTAGTATGCTATAGTATATCATATGGTATATCATGATGTATTTTCGATCATTAAAGTATATCTTAATAGTTCATAGTATGTCAGTATACCATGGTATACTACCCGGAGTAGTAAGCATCCAGCTTGAGAGGACATGGACTTTCGGAGCGTGCAGCGTGATGTCATCAGCGCCTTGGTAGTCGATTCGAATATACGGTGGATGCCGAACTACACTCTCCGTCAGCGTCTGTTTTGGGAGATTCCTGTAACTTCCTGGCATAGATATTGGCTTCGATTCCTCCGTTGTGTTACTGCGCTGTCAAACACACAGCTTCTTCTGGCTGGATGCTATATGTGTTGGCAGATAATTGGGCAAGCGAATTGAAATCAACCCTTCGTATGTACTCCCAAAGCATGAATCTGAGCAGATCGCATCTTGAGCACACTGGGCGCACCATGTTTTGCATTCGCGCCAAAGTCTACGCATCATATACGTAAGGAAGGTCTAAGGAGCCAGAGCTTCTTTAAAAGGCCCAGGGCCTGTATAAGCTATGTATGGGATGTTGCATTGTAGTTGCAAGGGCTCGACATCAAGCTTTGGGGTGCACTAGCATTTGTGCAGTGGCATCGACTACATGGTAGGCTTCCATTCACGAAGATTTCGTCAGATGGACCATGGCGTATGACCACTTAACATGCATGTGGCAGTGTTGTTGCTGAGGCTGCAGCGCAGCCATTAGTGCATGCGAAAAGTCAGCAGCTCCTTGGACTACTTGCACTCGCAAGCTAATGGGCTGTAGAGTCCCGGATCTATGGGGTGCTATAATCGGGTCCCCTTAACGGGTACCATAGGGTTCTAGAATGGGGTCCCTTTTGAGGGCCTTCGCCCCTAACCAGGCCGGCATAGGGCTGGAAAAATGCAAGCTCTGGGCAGTGGAGCACAACCTATGCTCTTCTGCATTGCTTTCATATTTTCTTAGAGTTGGGCTTTGAGGTTTGGGTGTCTCATACAGTTATAGTATAAAATAGTCTGAAGCCCTAGTCTGATTTCGGGCCCCAACGTTAAGTTGCATTCCACTCGGGAATTACGGGAACAACAACTGGGCAGTTCTGGGAGTCCTTGAGCTCGAACCCTAAACCTTTGACCCCTAAATCCGAGCCAGAACCATCCAGAACCTAGTTGCCGGACTCGAAAGTGGGACTCGAACCGTTCTGCTTTTCCTCATGAGAAACGGTTCTTTTAACTATCTATACTATTTTGGGGGCCGCTTATTATAGTTATAGTACTATAAACCCCCAAACCCCATTCTAATTATTAATTATACTCCCCCTGCATTATGGCAGCATCTGCCCCCAAGCCGGAAATCCGTCAGAATTTCCCGGAGCATGCCTCAACCCCCAGAAAACTCCATACGCGACCTCAAAGACCGAAGCCGCTAGACTCCGTCAGACTCGGTTTAGGGTTTAGGGGTTTAGGGTTTAGGGCCCTACAGGCCTTGGTAGCAACCCCGGTCGGAGTGCCAAGAGGCCTGGCAGTCAGCGGTGGCACTTGTGCAAACGATGATGTCCTCACAGGCCCTTGCTTTCTCTTTAGAGACTTCGGCTTGAGGTCACTGGTTGGTTGATGTAGTCTATGCTCGGAAAAAGCTCGGGAAATTCAGGGTTATCCTTTTCCTTGAAGACGGGTAGAGCTCAGAGGCTCGCATTTCGAAGGCTTCTGTATGGCTGTCAGGGAGTTCTCAGAATTCTGTAATCCTCAGCCTGCTCCTTAGACCCCGAATTGCGACGCATAGCCGGCAGCCGAGACATCTGCATACCTGGCTCCCCTAAACCGGAGAAATTGAGCCCTAAACCAAGACCCGAAGCCATCAATCCAGATCCGCTGTGACGTGGTGTGCCTGGGTGCAGCCGTGGCTGCATTAGCTGCTGGCTCCGAGCAACACTGCTGCATCAGCTTAGTCTCGGCCGAGGATGTGGGATGTTAGTCCAAGTGCTAAACATATTATAGGGGAAAAAATATTTTTCCCGTATAATATGTTTATTCCAAGATGGTTTCGATCTGCTCAGGCGCATATTTTAACATCAAGAGACTCATACGTCAGCGCAGATCCGAGGGCAAGGTCGATTCAGAATTTCTCGACGTCCCATGCTCCCAAAGGGTTTCAAGCAGGCAGCCGTTACAAAATGGGAGTTGCAGAAAAAAGGGGTGCAGATTGCCTAGATAATTGAAGTTTCCCTATGCCAAATGTATCCTTCCTAAGCCCTAAGCCCTAAGATGAATACTACGTACAGCGGGCTAACGGTTTTGGGCTTACGAGACCTTCCTGGACACCTCAGCGGTCATTCAAATTCTTTCCTTTGTCACCACCATTGTCTAAGACCCGACTGCGCTCAGGTCGTTTAAGATAGTTTTCCATTGTAGGTATCCAAATCTGAACAGTCCGAGTTCTCGTGCCGAGTCTGGCACAGAACTGCAGCAGCTGTAACGATGGGTATGACTCCCCGAAGCCACAAGCCCTAAATCCCTCTCTGAAGCCTTAACTACAAGCCGCAAAACCCCAAGCCCTAAAAGCTCAACCCCTCTGTGAGTGGGTCGTCCTTGCCTCTTTTGAGTGTAAACCTCTGAAGTGGTCATGCGGAGAAGGGCCACTGCACTAAAAACCAACCTATGTCGCATTACGATATGAGAGCTCCGACTTTGCGTCATGACTCAACTCCACTGTTTTCTAGAGACTAGGCTCTAGAGATAAAGGCGTATGCCGCAACCTAGTGAAGCCGCGCACGATCTGACCTGAATGTTCCACGCAGTGTTGGCCATGCCTGAGTATTCTGTAGTGTGGTATCCTGCAGTGTTCTGTAGCAGAAGGGATCATGTTGTTGCCGAAACTACCTGGCATTGCCCAATGCAGCACATATCTTTCAGCTTCACTGTCAAGCAGTGCCTATAGTCTCCACTGTAGTTCCGCTTTTGGAATTAACCTACGACATACATATTGGATTCCTAGTGGCACGGCCAGAGTGCCCTCCGCAATATCCTCACATATCCTCACCAAGAAACTGCAATGCCAATGTGGCATTAGGTATGCCACTCCAGTACCGGGATTTGGGTTTGGAGTTCAAGGATAGTGGCCCCTTATAGCCTTTTGGTACCCTGGTGTAACCCCTGTAAGCCTCATAGCAAGCTTTACTTAACCCAAGTAAGCCTTTACGTAACCCTGGTCAGCTTCATAGTAACCCTTGCGAGAGGGATCACAGCACGATGACGTACCTGGCGCAGTTTGAGGTGGAGCCGGGCTCTTCACATGGCCCGGGAAATGGAGGTCCATTCCTCGGGCCCGGGGTCTAGGGTTGCGCTTAATTTAGAGAGGAGGTCAGCCGGTTCAGTTAGCTTAAGGGGGATCAGGGGGTTTAGGGTCGAGTCAGGCTTTGTGGCCTGTTCGGGTGCTTCATGGTATCCTCCTTCGTAGCCTTCAGCTCAACCACTTTCTCTTTTCCCTGTCTTGCCCTGCCGTCATTGCTAAGATTTGGGTACATTGGGATGATTTGAATTTGGCAGCATTGGTGTTGGTTCTTCAATCAGAACTGAAAGGCGGAGAGAAGGTGAAAGACGAAGACAGCCTCGAAAGCTAGCACAGGGAGAGTGTTGAGAGAGAGACAGAGAGAGAGAGAGAGAGAGAGAGGGAGACAGAGAGAGCAAGGGGCAGCGAGACAGCTGGAGTGCCATGCCATCGTGTGGTAGTTTCCTGCGTGTTCATGCATGAATGAACTCATCCGTCCTGCCTTTACAAACACTCAGCGAAGTCGCTCAGTAGCAGCAAAAGAGATCAGAATGGCTCCGTGATTTCGGGGCCAGACACCTGCACAGCCGAAGGACTTTGAGGGCTCATGAGTGCAGGGCACTGATCGACCCCTCCCAGGTAGCCTCGGTGTCCTTGAACGTGGTAGCCTACGGCTCTGCGCTGAAGGCCCCAGGGTCTACTGAAGCTGCCTGTTGCTTTTTGGACGGACTTTGCTGGGCTCGTGACGGGGGCTTGGGTGTGAATATGTGTTGACAGACTTTGTATGTGTATAAATATAAGCATACACAGACACATATATCTTATCATATCATATCATATATGAATAGATAGATTGATACACACATACTTATACACATGCACACGTGCTGTCGTAGTAATGAAAGTCACAATGCACTACAACATCTTTTCATATGCTGCACAGACACAGACAGATACACACACACACACATGCACTCACCCACACGCGCACACGCACACACACACACACACACATATCAGTACATATCTATATGCACGCCTTCGACAGACACTCAAGTGACAGCATCCCTATGATTTGTATCTACATACCAACACTCACTTCTTATGTCTAATTAATTTGTGAGTACATCAGATGGTATACATGTATTTGTTCGAAAAGGTCAGGCCACGGTAGGCAATAACCTGGGCCTGCGCTACATATACGGCGCAGACATCTTTATCGTATGTATGTACATATATACATACAAACATATATACATATATATATATACACATACACCTACGTGTACACTTATACGTACACAGACATGTATACAGTTTTACATACAGACACGCGTACGTGGGTACGTATTTGCGTACGCACACACATACATACATACATACATACATACATACATACATACATATATACACACACACAGACATACATGCATACATACATGCGCTTGTATGTACGCACGTGCATACTTAGGTGTGTATGTTTTATGTATGTATGGACATCTATGTATGCATGTATGTATGTATGTATGCATGCATGGATGGACTGATGTATCGTTTTGTGGAAGTACGGATGTATGAAAGCTTGTACGTGAGCATGTATGTAAGTATGTATTCAGACAGATACTGAGTAGAACCGCATATGGCACTACTCGATCCATGTTTGGGTGAACTTAAGCGTAACCCTAAACCCTAAACCCTAAAGCCTAAACCCTAGATTGGAGCTTATAGGAAGCTGGGTCCGACATTCCCAATGCAGGTCTGCGAAGGGTGTAGGCTTAGGGTCTAAGGCTCAGGGTTCAGGGCTCGTGCAGGGAGCTCCAGTGCTTAAATTCCCAAGCTTTCGAACGGAAAGGTTTAGGGTTTAGGGGTTCAGGGTTTATGGCTTAGGGTTCAGGGGTTCAGGCTTTAGGGCAAATAGTTTAGGGAGAGATTGGGCTGGAACTTCTAGCTTTCCATAAGCCCTACACTCGCTGAGCCTGAACCAAGCACAGGGGCCCGAACAACAAGACACTTCCTCACCAATTCCAAAACCTCAAAGCCCTAAAACCTTGGACTCTAACTTACACTTCTTAAGCCCCAGAACCTGAAAATCCTCTTCGGAGTGACATGAGCAGGCCTGTGAGATGTCCAGGAGCTGGCAGCAGGCCCGGGTTCAGGCTTTCGGGGTTTAGAGTTTAAAGTTTTAAGGTTTGGGGCTTAGGGGTTTAGGGCTCAGGGGCTCAGGAATTCAAGGTTTGGGGTTTAGGGCTCAGGGACTTAAGAATTTAAGGCTTGGGGTCGAGGGTGTAGGGGTTTAAGGGCTCAAGGTTTGGGGTTTAAGGCTTCGTGTTTCAGGTTTAAGTTTCAAAGTTTGAGGTTTAGGGTCAAGGGGTTTACGTTTTGGGGTTCAGGGTTGAAGGCGTGGGTTTAGGGTTTAGGACCAAGGACCATGTGCTGGGTTTCTCAGGGCCCCGCAGAAAAAAGATTCCGCGCATGCCCTGGTCGGAATTCTCGGAATGCTCTGTATTGCTCGCATGTATGCAAAATCATGGAACTGCGATGAACATATGAATTTGATGCGCCCAAGTTAAAAAGGCAGGTCAAGTACGAAGGCTTAGGCAGTGCATCTTCCGGAGACATCAGTGGAATGGGTCTAGGTCCGTCCCTCCATTCGAAGGTGTGCTGGTCGAAGACGTGCATGAGTAGTAGTAGTAGTAGTAGTAGTAGTAGTAGTAGTAGTGGTAGTAGTGGTAGTAGTGGTAGTAGTAGTAGTAGTAGTTGTTGTTGTAGTAGTAGTAGTACTAGTAGTAATGGTAGTAGTAG
>CAJNDV010023891.1:79290-92139 GCA_905221635.1 Symbiodinium sp. CCMP2456
AGTAGTAGTAGTAGTAGCAGTAGTAGTACTACTAGTAGTAGTAGTAGTAGTAGTAGTAGTAGTAGTACTAGTAGTACTAGTAGTAATAGTAGTAGTAGTAGTAGTAGTAGTAGTAGTAGTCGTAGCAGTAGTATGGCAGCAGCAGCAAATTTTGGAGGCAATGCCTTGCCCGCCTCTTGATTTGAGCAAACGCAAGGCCCTGGCGATCCTGCAAGAAATGGAAGACAGACAGGTGTATCCCAACGTGCACCTCGGCAACTGCTGGTGTTCAAAGACTGCTCCAAAGCATCCTGTTGAATTTGCTCGGGTTCACCAGATGGACACCACCTGGACGGGAGGGATTTCTTAGCAGACTCTACAGTTATGCTCACAACTTTCCGCACCTGCAATTCAGTACCTTTTTTTTTTTCGCGCACACACACACACACCTACACCCAAGTAATACCAGCACTTGGTCAGTAGTGCAACCCAAGTTGAGGCTGCAGACACATACTCGTACCACTCCTACATTTTCAATAGAACATTTGACCCAAGAAACATTTGACCCAAGGCCCACCTAATCCCAGACGTGAAGTTCCGTGGAACAACAGCCGGACTCAAGGATTTGTTTCAACTCGACGATCAGCGCGTGCGAGAAGTCGGCGTGCTGGGAGTGGGCTTTGGAGGCGGGCTCACGGACCACGTAGGGGTGCCTGATGCGACGTACGATTCTGATGGGATTCTTGGAGGCCAGCCCCCAAACCCCAATACCCTCAACCTTAAGCCCTCCCCTAAACCCGAGTCCTACACCCTAAACCCAAAGCCCCTAACTCCACGCCCCTCAACCCTAGGCCCTTCCCCAAAGCCTGTAACCTAAGCCTCTGAACCAACCATAGGCCCGGAAGAGCAGGTCCTCTGGCAAATGCGACTGCGCAGGCTGCCAGCTGATGCCGGGAGCTCCAACGCTTAAATTCCCAAACTTCGGAGTTTGGTGGTAATTATAGGGTTTCGGGGTTAAAATTTTGGGGTGTTTAGGGGCTGAGGGTTTAGGGGCTTAGCGGCTTTAGTGCTTGAGGGCTTTGCGGTGCAAGGTTTAGAGTGCTGGTATTTTTCGCAAAAATATCGGCATGGACTGCGACTGAAATTTGGATGTACAGGCAGTCTGGGCCACTTAGGGCAAAAGGAAAGCCCCAGACCTCCGTAAGAAGTTAGGAGCGTTCTCGTCGCATCGGTGGCGGGCTGGATGAAGTCCTGGTCTATATTCCAACAATGCTCAGCAGGTATCAGTATCGGAGAAGCGGAGGGCACGCAGAGAGATGTGTTCATTGCAAACAACGTCTAGCCTTTGAAAGTCTCTTGGCAGGATCAAGAACAGAAAGCTTTGTTCCAGAAAGTCGAAATCGATTGTTTGTTTGAGCTCCCCTGCTTCGATGTAGGAGCATGTGCTGCATCAATCCTGGCCAGCATGTCGAGACTGATTTGCAGCCATGCCCACTTAGGTCATCAGCTACAGCGCCGCGAGCAGTGCCTGCGAGAAATGCGCGCAGTGGCAATGGTCCCTCCATTTGCTGGACGACATGCCACCTGGAAAGGATATGCGTGTTGTGTGTGTGTAAGGATGCTACTTACCAAATGTACATACATGTACACAAGCAAGAGCTATCGAAGCCTTACCTAGCCGCTAGGTCTTGTCTTCGGCTTCTGAGCTCTTTAGCCTGGTTTCGCGTACTACTCCGAGCCATGTTGGAGAGCGTGTCCAGGCATTCCCACAGCCCTATCGCCTTAAGGATGTTTACAGAACCCTTGGATTCAAGGAGCCCCGAAAAGCCCAACCAGTCCACACATCCCAGGATGCTATGGCGCGTCGATCCCGACAACTACACCTATGCATCTTCCATTTCGGTCATCGGCTTATTCCAGCAGGGGCTACCTGTGGGAGAAAAGATGTTGTGATGGTATACTACATACTGTAAATGTAATCATGTCCATCCACCTGTGGCTCCCAGCCATGTGGGGACATGTGCAAGTGTTGATAGTCAGGCACGCCTTGGCAGCTGAAATGCATTCTAGAAGCAGGGCTTGTCAGTTTAGAAAATATTTTCGCACACACAATCCAAGCACCGCTTGTCGCAGGGTCACAAGTCACAAGTACACTGAGCCCTACCAGCCCACGTGCATCTTCGCACACAGCCCATGTCTAATTGCAACCAGCTTGAGGTGTAAGGGCTAAGGAAGGCGCACTGTAGCCCAGCATGGGCAAGCGAGCGCTCTGCGTCGGGGTGAACTATCCCGGCCAGGCTGGTCAGTTGAGCAGTTGTGGTTTTTTGAGTCGCTTCTTGAGGTGCTGGCATGCAAGGTTGATAGCCGGAGACATGTCAAGTGGCGTTTGTGTCTGCCTGCACCAGCTTGATCGGGTAGTTGGGTTCAGGGTTTCGGGCAGCATCTGCAGTTCTTCAGAGGTTTAGCAGATTGTGTTTACGAAGGGTATGGCAAGATATGGAGGATGCAACAGGCTTCATGCTTGGCAACCATCCTACGCATACCGTTTTGACTTGGCTAATGTCTTCAGGAGTACCAGCTGTATGGTTGCGCCACTTGGCAGCAGGTAGTGCCTCCTGGCAGGGATTTCGGTGTTCGGGCTTCAATTCTCTCGTGTCTCCTAGCATGCACAAAAGGTTGAACTGTTCATGGAAGCATGCCCAATTCATGCATGCCGGCCTCCTATAGAACTATAGGATTCAATCTGGTCCCCAGACGAGCCTGCCGAGGCTTGTTTCACCAAATGGAATCGTGAAGCGGTTTGGGGTGCAGGCATGCGGCATCAGGAAATCGTGTCTTTGTTTGCTGCAGTGGCGACTGAAACCCTCAAGTTTGGCGTGCTCAGGTCAATGACTGCCTCGACTGGGAGAGGATGTTGAAAGAGGCGTACGAGTTTGAAGAAACGCGGGTGCTGATTGATCAGTATCCTGCGCTTCGGCAGCACTGGGGGGTTTCGATCCCTGTTCGCGGCAACCCGTGCAAGATCTTCCAGCCGTAGTAGCAAGAGGCCGTCGACACCAGAGGATGTAGGAGCAGAGTTATGGATTGAATCAGAGAGCCAGCCTGATCGCCCCAGAAGTCCGGGACCTAGGATGGCACGCCCACAGAGTCGGGAGCGCAGCTGCCCACGCGTGCGAACATCCTGGCACAGCTGGGAGGTTGGCTCGTCGCCGGCGCACCTCGCCGGCACAGCCTGACGGGATTTTTCTACTTCCGGGACTGGCTCCAGCATGATATCTAAGACAGACTGTTTTAGGTATATGTAGGTAGTATATTAGTAGTACTTGAAGTAGGTTTGTATGCACATGCGGTATGTATATATATATATACACACATACATACATACATACATACATACATACATACATACATACATACATAACGCATAGAGTAAAGCATGAAGGGCAGGACACAAATCCGAGATTTTTCTCCCGGCAAGGCTCAGCCGGGGGACGTCCTCGTCTTCGTCTTCGCAGGGCACGGATGTCAGGCGCGACCCGATGAGAGAGTTTAGGAAAGGTTTAGAGTTTCGGGGTATTCTAAGGGTTAGCAGAGCATCATCACTACGTACGAGCCCTGCTGCGCCAGATGCCCTAAACCCTGAACCTCAACCGTTGCATCGAGTCTAAGCTTATGGATGGGTCAAGGACGAAGCCCTCTCGAAAGAGGAGACCCGGTGTGACGTCTGCCCCATCCTACATCTCGCTGTAGTGGCCATGAGTGTCCGGGTTCAGGGCATGCTTGAACTCCATAGTAGTCCCTTATTCTGGTTTCTTAGAGGACTTCCTGTTTATGGTTTCCTGTTACAAGTATATATATATATATGTATAGAAATTCATACACATTTACATATACATAAGCACAGACTTGTGTTTATATATGTATGTACATATGCATATCTGTATATATATATATATGTTTACAGAGACATATGTATGTTTAAAAGAATATGAACAACCAATTAGATGCAGCGTACAAATGTACATATATATATATATATGTATATATCCTCAGCAAATGTGGGTTTTGAGAATTCAGAGCATAGGACTTTGGAAGCCGATGACCGGTCCAGGCAAGCGGGTTCAAATGTTTAAGGGCGTAGGGGTTTCAGGGCGGCAGGGTTCAGGGGATAAGGGTTTGGGGTTTAGGATTTCAGATCTTGGGCCCTGAATTAGGCTTTATATAGGGTTCAGGGTTTCAGATTTAGGGGGTTCAGCGTTCAGGGTTTGTGGGTGCCTAGAAGGGAGGTCTCGATCACAGGGCCGAGTCCGAAGCCTGAGGATCCTCTTAGAAGCTGAGAGCCTCTAAATCAGAGCCGCCGCATCTCAATGGCAAGGACAAGGATAGAGATCAGGACGTCTGGGAGCATGGGTCCAGGGTTTAGGGTTTCAGTCACTCCCCGCTTTGGGACATCTGCCAGGTGCGGACGAGCGAGAGAGAACTGGAGGTTGGACGGGGGAAGGGTCAGCACACTGCAGTGCTCTTGCTTTGTCTCAGGCTCTTGGTGTGCCTGCAGGTTTCGTTCTTTACGCAGATGTACGGTTTAAGCTAGCCCCTTGGCATCATGCTCTGTCAGCTTTGCGGCTTCGGTTTGATTGAGCTGCAAGCGGTAAGAGAGAAGTGGTTGTGGGGCGGGACCTGGCCCGAACGATGAAAAGGTCGTGCAGCTGCAGAGCTCTACTGCTTAGGCTAGTCTGAGTAAATAGGCAAGTCTGAGTCTAAGCCCCATGCCCCATGCCCCAAATCCTAAGCCCGAAACCCCAAACCCTAAACCCAAGACCCGTGCACCCTAAACCCCTGAAGCCCAAACCCCTAAACCCTAAACCCTAAACCCAACCCCCAAACCCTAAACCCCAAACCCCTAAATCCCTAACCCCTAAACCCCTAACCCCTAAGCCCTAAACCCTCAACAGGAAGCTCTCGTGCCTGGCGACTACCGTGACAGCTCCGCCTTGATTCTGCGGGTGCGCGCCGGGTTTCGGGGCTTCAGTGACACCCTACTGTAAGCCATACAGGGTTTGGGTTTAGGGTTGAGGGTTTTGGGTTCTGGGTTTTGGGTATGGGGTCTTGGGGTTTAATTAGGGGTTATAAGATTTAGGGTTTGGGGGTTTGGGTTTCGGGTCTGCATTAACCCCGTAACTTAATCCCCGCCCGGTTTTCAGGATCCCAATCACCACCAGCACCACCAGCAGCAGCACCACCACCACCACCGCCACCACGACCATTACGAAGTAAAAGTTGCGGCACGCGTAATATAAGGGATAGCGCATTAAGCCACATCATGCTGTAAGATAAGTTATATAAGTTCCTGCAAGCTCGTCAAGGATAAATCTCACAGTCGTAGTTGCACCTACGGCTCATTACCTGCCTTTGTGCTAATTCGTACAGTTGCCGAGCTAGAGCGAATCTGTAAGTTCTGCAGCACTGCATCCCGCCAGGACGAAGTGCATGCGCTCATGGCGCGACTGCCATCCGGATGTTACATTACCATGATCTTAGCTGCTTGGCCAAAGGATGTGCTTGCAAAGAAATCACTGTGTTTGGTTACACCATTCCCCCAGCACAAAAAGCACGGACGGGACCCCAGAGCTTTGCATGAACATGTTCTACAGCGCTACACGTGACCCTACATGTGCGACAGGGTGCCCACCACGTTGGACTTGATGAGCCAACTGTTGTGTTAAGCGTTGTGCATGCTTTGCCGTGAGTATGCTTTACATATGGCAGACCCCTCTCTCTGACAAGATATACAGATGGTGCACTGTGTCCAATTATATGTCTCATGCAAGGTGCCGGGTGCCCTTTTATTGTTGCAGTGTGCATTTTCGTGCAGCACGGTTGACGTTAGCACCTGGGGGTGTGTTCCGCATGTTTAATTACCTTTGAACATCTGCGCCAGAGCTTAGATTGAAACGGTGGGATGACTGACCCTATGCACACCATGTACATGTATCCTCATAGATCGTTGGGCTTCATGGTCGTAGCGACAAAATCCCGTGCGAGATGTCTTGGCGAGTTGTCTTGATGCGCCACATGCTTGGCTGCTGCAACACATTCAGCAAGATGTGCCACGCTCCTCACACATCAAACGAAAGCGTAGGACCGTGGGTGTCTGGATAGTCGAGGATGACAGTAGTGCCAGCATGGTAACCAGACATACAGTCAGAGCCGTCGGTTGGTGCAAGCCTGTGCGTTCTAGGACTGCTGCCACGGAGCCCACATGCTGGATGTGCCTTGTTCTGTGGATACCTCCACCGGACCCTTCACGGTGCACCAGAATCTCAGCTTTCGGTAATGAGGAGTTGGGAGGAGCTGCATTGTAGTGGGACGCAGGTTTCAGGTCAGACGACTTCAAGGGCACCGCGAGCTTTGACAGGTTCTAGTATATCACAGTCTACTTTGGTACACTGTAGTAGATTATAGTCTCGTGTAGCGTATATACGACAAAAAGATATGAGCATAGTAAAGCTGAACCCTGGAGAACTGAGGACGACGGCTCGGCCTCAGGACCCGGGAGCAGGGGCGACGTCAGCTTTTGCTTCACGGTGTCTCCGTTTGAGCTGCCCGTAGTTTAATTTAGTGTTCAGGGTTTAGGGGTTTAGGGTTTAGGGGTTTAGGATTTAGGTTTAGGCTGGAGAGCAAACTCTTCAGCAGCATTTGAGGGGCTTTGTATATCGAGTAGAGAACCTTGCGTAGGGATTCTACTCCTACAGATGATGCTCTCGTTGTTCAGGTTGTACGGCTCTGCGACAAGTTGAAACGGGCAATTCCTAGTGAATGGAGCGAGTACCAGTAGCAGGTAGGACTTCCGAATCGTCATCAACCAGTATGAATACCCGGTGTTCCACCGGCAGCCACTGCCAAAGCAGCGAGCGCCATAGTCATTCGGATGGTTGCCATCGGAGCGCAGCGCTGACGACTGCACAACCATTCAACGACGGAGCTCGGTCAAGTGCAAGAGTTCTGTGCACCAGGAAGTCGCGCGTACTCACGAGGCGGGAAGAGAGGCTTGAGAGGTATGTCTGCTCTCTTCGCGGCTTTGCAAGTTTATCCGAACGGGGGTCGCATGTAGAAGATTCCGGTAGCAGTACGTGGTCATCATTAGAAGAAGCGGCGAGAAGGCGCCGTAGCAGCAGCGCAGGCGTGGATGCAAGCCTATGTGGACCATGCAAGGTCGCGTCCCCGCTTCATCCCTACAGCCGCTCGGTGGCCGTATGTCGCCCCAATCGTAGTAGATTAGCAAGCCTTCAATTGCAGTCGGAAGCTTATCCCATGTCTCTGTGTGTGTGTGTGCGTTACGATGAGTATGTACGTATAGTTCGGCAGTTGTTACGTAGCACATCGCAGTGGGAAGATGTCCCCGATGATGTGACAGTGAACAAGCCGCCCGCTTCGCACTATAATGGATCCATACATCTGTCTAGATCTATATTTGTATGTATGTGTATGTAAGTCCTTGAAGTATCAAGGTGACGGCCTCCGGCAGAACGAAGAGATCTCCGGAAGGTTGGAAGACAGCAAGAGTATACTATAGGAGCACAAAAATTACCAATACCATTTCGGGTGTTCCTTATTGTCATCATAGTACAGTATACCCCAAAACCCTATTTCAACTGTTAAGGCCCCTACATCAGAGCAGAAGGGGCCGAGTGGATGATGGGGGTTTAGGATTCCTGGCGTTGAGTCCAATTCGGCTTCCTCTTCTTTCAGCCATATGTTGCCAAAGAGGCATCTAACTTTGTCCCACCACCATCCACAACCCAACACAGACACCGAACACCCTAAACCGCAAACTCTAAAGTCCAAACTGCAGCTAAACCCGAACCCCGAAACCATGTAATTAGACCCCCAAACCCAAAGCCCGAAGTCCCAAAACCCCAAACTCCCAAACCCTAAACCCTAAATCCTAAACCCCCAAAATCCCCCAACTTTCCCAAGCCCCTACAGCCGTGTGAGAGGTGCCGGGGCCCACGTTGGGCGGATGACCCTGAACCCTGGGGCCGCTCTTCCAGGGGTTGAGGGGTTCAGGGGCTTAGGAGTTTGGGGGCTTTGGAGTTTAGGGGTTTAGGCTTTTAGGGGTTTAGGGGTTTAGGGGTTCAGGGGTTTAGGGGTTTAGGGTTTTAGGGGTTTAGGGTTTAGGGTTAGCGGCGCGTTGTGTACTGCGGTTGAAGCTATTGCGGTAGAATAGCATATCATTTCTACAGTATGATGCAACACTACAAGTGTCTATAGTACAGAGGAAAGAATAATATCTGGCAACACCTTTGTAGGCCTAAGAAGACTGCTTTGGGAGGCCAGAAGGTGGGAGGAGAAGGATTTTGCCAGGGGCTCTCAGTAAACATAGGCAGCATTTTTATTCGAATGTCCATTGGTCGCTAGACCTGTATACGGCTCTTCATGAACAGCTCGATTTCCTCAGGCTTTCATGGCCCGCCATAGATAAGATAAAACTGCGCGTGTGTGGTTCTATTCGGTTGCATCTCTCGTCCCGCTGTGCTGCAATATGCTCTCGCTTCTATTGTGGTAAACTGCCTGATTATGGCCTCGTTTAATCCATCAAGTTATGCGGCTCTTTGTCTCGAGCTTCCCCAATTCCGTGATCGTGGAGTTGACCAACAGATGCCTGCACAACTATTGCATGAATCACGGACACCCCAAACCCAAAACCCGAATCCTTTTTAGCTATCCGCGATACCAAAGTTCAGCGTGAGGTCACAGCCTTCTGCCTCGCTGCAGCACGGCCCTTCGAGAACGCAAGAGACGCGAACGTCAAGGCGAGGGTTTAGGGTTAGGACGTCGACTGTCGAGCTCGAGGTTGTGGGATAGGGAAGCTAGACTTGCGCCGAGGGATTCGGAAGTGATCAGCATGAACATCTTTGGCCCATGATCTTTCGACGGAAGTGGGTGTGCGATGTGCTTCTTATTTCAGCTTCCTTCCTATTACAATTCTGAACGCCGACATGTGGAATCCCGCCTCAATAGCTTCGAGAATCCAAATCCAGTCCCTGCCTTGCAGTCCTATCAGTGCGGCGTGCTGACGTTCTGCATCCACCAGGCAGCGCTTGACAGCCAAAGCGGTGGTTGAACGAATTAACTGACGGCGTTAGGCTGAGATGGCTACCGACATACAGCGACCTGCCACAAAATCTTCAGACCTAATTTGCTTATTCCGGCAGGTCTGGTCTTCTTGCACCTCCCACAATCCAAGCCCCCGACCAAAGCCAGGCTTTGCAGGACCTGCAGTACCGATGTACCTTCGAGCAGCTTCTGGAGTGCCTCGGATAGTCAGTGGTTGGATAGTGCAGCATTCCAGCAGGAAGGCAGTTCTAACTTGGGATTTGGTTATTGCTGATGCCACGGAAATGTCCTTAGATGAATAGCAAGGCTGAGGCACTTGACTTTCTCCAAGTGCCGTTTGGAGCATTACATCTTCTTGCATTTCACACTGAGTCCTGGAGGTATGTAGTGCTTCAGACACACAGCATGGTCTCATCGCGCTGCGAGAGTCTCGAGCTCATTGAAAGAAGGTTTGCAAGCTCACTTACCCCAAACCCTAAACATTAAACCCTAAACCCTAAGCCCTAAACCTAAATTTGGGGCAGCCTTGTAAGGAGAGCGGCTTGGAAAATGGAAGACATCCGGAACAAGTACATGCGGATGATGGATGCTTGCAGCATTGAGACAGACAAGTATGTGTTCCAGAGGCGACTTGGTTATAAGATTATAGTGGTCTGTAACATCAAGCTATCTCATCAAGGTGCAGCATTGGCCCTTGGTGTGTGTCGGCACGAAGCGATCACTCTACGTTGCTCCTTCCCCCTGAATTGATTTCCGTACAGAATCTGACCAGGATCAGACCATCCAGATGAGCTTCTGCCCCAACAGCGCTCCATCTGCTGTCGTCGTATTTGATGCTCGAACCTCTTCTTATGTTCAGTAAAACAGGCACTTTTGGATTGGGTCCATGCGGCCTTGAAATGGTTGTCGAGACAGGTAGCGCATGGGCTTTCCGAGATGTTCTACCGTTCTTACGATAACACATTGTTATATATATATATATATATGTATATATTAATACAACAGTAGAATATCGCATTGTCTAATTTAGTCGAGTATAGTATAGAAAACTAGAACAATGATATATAATATTATGATATAACATACTATATAATATCATTCAATATCATATCATATAGCGCGATCTCAGTGTGCGCTAAGGCTACGCTCCCGTGGCACAGCATCGAATTTCGCAGCTGGCGCAGCAGCAGAACATGTCGCCGCCTGCCGGGGCCCTGGCTTGGAGAACCCGTATAGATTCATTTAAGAGGAACCCTACTTGAAAGGAGGCCTATAGAACCCCACAGAATCCTCTAAAGGCTTCCTTCAAAGGAACCTCATAGAACCCGATAGTGCTCTTTAAAGGATTCTTTTAAAGGAGCCCTAGAGAACCCTCTCGTACCCTTGAAAAGATTCCTCTAAAGGAACCCTATAGAACCCTATAGCACCCTTTCAAGGGTTCCTTTGAGGGAACCCTATAGAAACCTCCAGTACCCCTTTACAGGATTCCTTTCAAGGAAGCCCATAGAAGTCGATAGTAACCTTTAAAGGAAAGGCACCCTATAGAACCCTGTAGTACCATTTAGAGGATTCCTTTATTGGACCCTATAGTACCCTTTCAAGGATCCATTTAAAACCCTATAGTACCCTGTAAAGGGTTCCTTTAAAGGAACGAATTAGAACCCTGTATAGCACCCTTTAAAGGGTTCCTTTTAAAGGAAGCCTACAGAACCCTAATGTACCCTTTAAAATTTTTCTGTTAAAGGAACCCCATAGAGCCCTGTATAGTACCGTTTACAGGATTCCTTTAAAGGAACCCTATAGAACTCTATAGTACACTTTAAGGGTTTCGTATAGAGGAACCATATAGAACAATATGGTGCATTTTAAAGGTTTCCTTTAAAGGAACCCTATAGAATCCTATGGTACCCTTAAAGGATCCCGTTAAAAGAACCCTAAACCCTAAACCCTAGACCACAGAGCCTTCAAGCGCCGTCGATCCCCTGGCAGTTCGCTTTCAAGTGAATGCCCCTGCCTAGAAGGGCAAGCTGCTTCAATGCTGCAGAAAGACAATGCATTGTATGTGTGTGTATACAAATATATATATATATATATACATATATATATATACATATATATATATATATACATAGAGTATACTACATAATCTCATTTCATGTTACAAGTCTACAGCAAGCCTTCCCTTAGGCCCGTAGCATTTGGCTTCTCCTAGTGAGCACCTTGCCGCAACGCAAGCGGCACGCAAACCGCACAGCTACAAGACTACATGGGATCTACATGGGCCCGTACGAGTTGCAATATAGCCGCAGAGACGTTAAAGGGATATGGGCGTCAGTGATTAAAGCAGGGCATTGGGAGATATCATAGTACAGGAACATTGGGGATTGCACGTCGATTATCTACCAAATGTCAAGTCCGTCTGCACCCACTAGACCCTCGACCCGTGCCTCGCAAGCCTCCGCGGGCCCCAGGTCCGAAGTCCTAAGCCGCTCCAAGTATCATTGACTCCGACCTGCCAAGACCTCGATCAACCCCAGACTGTCATCACGTGCACGAGCCTTCAAGTCTCAGCCAATGCATTCCCCAAACCATACATCTCAACACTAGAAGCCCCAAAACACTGAACTCCCGAAGCCTTATTATAAGCTCTAAGCCCACCGAGATCTCAAACCATAAACCCTCCAACATCCCGACCTTTGGCAACTTTAGCCCAACCCTCGTGACAGGAAAACCTTCGCAGCCCTGGGGCGCCCTCCCCAGAGCCCGTGCTTCGGCTGCAAGTTATTATTATCGTTATTATCTTCATCATTTCTCTTTATTATTTTTTCTTCTTATTACTATTCTTGTTGGTATGAGTCTTAGTATGGTTTGTCATTGTGTTTATTATGTTTATTATTATGTGCAGCATTATTATGAGTATAACCATAGTATAGTATACCCGCCAACCCTGAGTATGGGATCCAAGGGGTAAATTTCAACGGATATTCTGAGATCGCAATCTGTTTCGTTCCTGTTGTGACCTAGGTCGCTATGCAGAAGTGTCGACCATTCCTTTGTGCTATATAACGGTCAGTGCGCTGTAGCGAAAAAAAGCTAGTGCAGTAAAACCGCCATGGTAGTGGTGGGAAGAGTCAGGACAAGTGGAAATTTACCACACCAATAACAGGGAAAATGATTCAATGTCAGCGGCTTTACTGAACTGACTCCGCATGGCCCTTTCAATCCTGACTACAGCATTTGTATCAGCATGCCAGTAGTTATCAGCAGTTGCGATGTCAAACGCAGCATCGTCATCATCGTCATCATCATCATCGTCATCATCATCAACATCGTCATTATCATCACCATAGCCATAACCATAACAATAGTCATCATCATCATCATCACCATAACCATAGCCATAACCATCACCATCATCATCATCGTCATCACCATCATCATCGCCATCACCATCATCTCCATCATCACCACCACCATTACCACCACCATCATCATCGTCATCATCATCATCATCATCACCATCATCATCATCATCGCCACCATCTTCATCATCATCATCATCGCCATCGCCGCCACAATCGTTTCCTCCGCCATCACCACCGTCACCACCACCGTCACCAGCAGCAGCAGCACCGCCAGTGTCACCAGCAGCAGCAGCAGCAGCAGCTGCAGCAGCAGCAGCAGCAGCACCAGCAGCACCAGCAGCACCAGCAGCACCAGCACCAGCACCAGCACCAGCACCAGCACCAGCAC
>CAJNDV010023891.1:96575-116618 GCA_905221635.1 Symbiodinium sp. CCMP2456
GGGGGGGGGGGGGGGGGGGGTTGTCGTGGGGGGTTTCAAGTGTTCTATGGGGCTCTTTAATTAGGGCTCTAAAGGGTTCTGCAGGATTTCGGGTTTCCGGCCTGAGGCCCTTCGACCACAGCTTCGTGAGGGAGCTCATCGAACTTGCGCAGGATAGCGAGGACAACGAGTTGGTGGTACCTCCGAGGATGGAGGCTTTATGGGAGAATCACCAGTCGAAGCTCGTCCGTGAGGGTGTGACCTTTGAAACTCACCCTCAAGAGGCAGCCGACGAGCTCAATCGGCTCGTGGAGGAGCTGAAAGAGAAGAGCGCGAAGGATTATCATCCGGGAACCGACGAGATCGTACGTGATCTGGTTCATCCTTCGCTTTACCCCTTTGTGGAGGGGATTTCCCAGACCGCAGGGACTGACGACGTTACGCCGGCAGTGCAGGGTTTGCAGAAAGACATGTGGAGAAGGCCCTACGAGACGAGCAAGTACCAGTGGTTGCCGTCGGAGGTCTCGGTAGCAGCAGATGGTACTTGCAAGTTCCAGACATATATCAACAACCTCGACCAGGAGAAGCGCTTGGGACGGCATTTGCAGCTTCTCCTTCAAAAACCTGCCTAGGTCCCTCATTTCCAATCGTGCCACATATGCCGAGGCATGGTGACTTATGCGGTGCATTGGAGCGTCTGCTGACCCGGTGTCTGCCCCATCTCGAAGCTGCTTGGAGCCATGGACAGCAAGTAAAAGGTTTCAATGTTGAGGATGAGGACATGGACGATCTCGACTCTGACTGCAGTGACCCACCTTACTGTTAGCACAGGTCTTTCTGACCGTTTTCGTCCGCACCATAAGAGCCGGCTGCTTGAAAGCATGCGAGGTGCAGGTGAGCCGGAGAACATAGAAATCGAGTCTCTTCGTGGACGGTCTATTCAAGTCATTACCAAAATTGTGGATTATGAGCTGCCTCCGGGTGGGACCCACGAAGGCGTCTGGCATGTGGAGGGGATGAGCCACGAGAACATCGTCGCGACAGCAGAGCTCATCTTGAAGAAGGATGCCGCACTCGTCGGTGGTGGCTTGCAGTTCCAGCGAACCTTCCGAGAAACGGAAGGGCGCCCAATGATTATGGGATTTCCCCAGTGTCGGGCAGCACAGCTGGATGAGGTAGTGGAGGCCGGCCTGGTCCCCCTGGGCCAGTTGCCCCTCCCACATCGGCGCCTGGCGGCTTGGCCAAACAGCCACATCCACAAGGTGGAGAAGATCTCGAACACATCGGAAAGCCCGGCGGTGCGGCGCATTGTGGTGCTGCTCGGATGCAATGGGCCTTACAGGTCGTCATAATAATCAGCATCTGTCGGAACATGCAACTCTGTTGTCAAGATTCCGAGGTTTTGGTTAGTGAACCCAGGGGTCAGGATCATTTCCACCCAGCACGTGCCAAAGCAGCAGGGTGTGATGCCATTGGAGGAGGCTCAAAATCACCGACTGTCGCTCATGGAGGAGCGAAAGTTACACAAGCAGAATTGGAATCTCAGAGAGGTCAGCCTTTGTGAGCACTGATGGCTGCAGCCCTACCATTTGGGCAGTTCTCGTTCAGAAAGAGAGCGGGCACAAAAATGCGGGGTTCTTTATCATTAGTTGTACTGGTAGCAGTTGTGCCGCGAAGCAGGAGCAAAATTCCAACCACCCTGCCCGGAAGATGTTCTGAGATTCTGAGGAGTTTCTGCGCATGTCCTGAACTACACGCGGATGGGTTGAAGCGTCGTAGACATATCTCCTGTATGGCATTTTACGAACCTTAACCCGACATGCTTCCACGTTGCTACCGCCAGCTGTTTGCTAGCCTCGGCTTGCCTGGAGGGTTGCCGGTGTTCTTGCACATCATATCCGATGCCATATGTAATACAGAATACTCATGAATCTGCAATATGTATGTATAAGTAATCATAAGTACAGATATATTACAGAATGCGACGTGTATATAACATTATGTTATACTGTATCTTACTATGTTGTATCACAGTTAAATCATATCATAATTATGTCATATTACATTGTGTTATATTGTATTGTACGATGTTCTAGTATTAGTAATATATTGTACTATACTGTAGTTTACATGATATACTGTCAATTATCTGTTATATGTTATCTAATATACATCATATTTTGCGTGTCATTTGCTTCTTTTTATAGGTTGTGTTTTTACAGTACGTATTGTATGTTTCATATTGCACATAATAAGTTACATTACATTGTATTTTATGCTTCTGTCATACTAGATTATAGCATATTAGATTATGCCACGTTGTTTCATATTAAACGATATCAAGATACGTATCGTATTATGCATTATATACTGCATTTCATGTACTAGATTTTAGAATTTAGATACATAGTAAATAGTGTGTATATATATATATCCAGAATTTAGATATATAGTAAATAGTGTGTGTATATATATATATATATCCAGAACAAATAAATCAAAACGTAGAACACTTAAGATATAATATAGAAAAATATACAATGCATAAAATATACTATATTATATACATACAACACATTATGGAATATACTGTACAGTGTATAAAATCTATCAGATATTTTGTACTGCCGATTTTCTTCAGGATCGTCCATGCTGGACCTGAACGTCCGGGCTGTAGCAAGAATGCCCATTACACCTGCTAGCAAGAACGACAACCTAAAACCCTAAACCGTAAGCCAGCTGGATCTATAAGTCAAACGTTTTAAGCGGGGGTAGTCCATTGCCTTTGAGCTCATGAGTTTCAGGGTATTCGACGAGTTTGGTCTGGTTTTCTTGCGTGGGTTTCCTGTCGGGCACCAGGGTCTAGTCTGCATATAGTATGGCATAGCCACTCTATCCAGGCACTGTGAGGGGCAAGCCTCTTAGAACAACCACCCCAACAGGCACCAGATGGGAAAACCAGACTTTTGGATTGTTTCATGTCGAGCCGTTTCCCCAGACCTAAAAGCCCCGAGTAGGCAAGCCCAGATGCAGCCCAACAAGCCCCTACATAAGAACACCAGACTTGAGAATTGTCTTAGGCCGGTTTCATTCTACAGGTTGTAGCTATCAAGAGAACAGAGTAGAAGGTCAAGGCGAGGGTGGAGCAGTGGAAGGGGTATGTTCGTTCAGTTCAGTGCGCTCTCGCACCTGTGCAGCCCCTCTTTGAAGCGCCGTAAACCCCAAGGCTTGCATGCAGATCCCGTTTATGTTTGCGAAGCGCAGCAATTCACAGAGCAGAAGGTTGAGTCAACGAGCTAACAAAGGCCCTCCACGTCCTAACGGTCTAGCCTGGCAAGAATGCCTGCGTGCTTAGCTCCAGCTTGATAAGCTGTTTCAGCCAGCTTTCCACCTTCCAGAAGACGAGCCGATCTTGGTTTGCCTGAAGCAGCGAATCCAAATTTCAGTTCACGAAGCTCAGATTCTCTTCTAGTGGTCTACTGAAGGTTCATAGCCCGGACAGCTGAGGCACTGAGTCTACCGAGACAGGACACTATCGCAGTGGCCGCTGCCATCTCTGCTTGCGAGAAGGGACAGAAGAGGCGCGTGGGGTTGAAGACAACGCCTGGGGCCTGGGGGTCCTCGTCCTTACATATATTCGAACTACTAGAATCTACCGCAAGAGCACGCCCAGTTCTTTAAGCCCTTGCATTAGCCAGCTTGAACGTATGTTGGGCGACTCGAGCGGCCGTCGCAAGGTACAAGACAGAAACACAAGAATCAACCCGTAGACAGCAGATTAACCCAAGGCCAAGGAGCACACGATTGGTAGAATGCTAAGAAGGACTGAAATATGAACCTTGAGCGCTCAGCTCATCATGCATGTCTCATGCCGCCTCTCAGTTGAGCTTGCATCGGTTGCTGCTTTGGGAAGTTCGAGGTCCCCAAAATGTGCACGCGACTGGAGGGTACAGGGGCATACTATAGTGTACCATAGTAAGCCATAGCATACGATAACAGTATACCATAGCCATAGACCATAATACAATACATCAGGGTTTGGCGACCAGAGACTGTGGAGGCACGACATTCTCCCAAAACATGAGCCGAACACAATTAGGCCTTGTTGCACACCACCTGGAGGGCTGGACGGGCCACATCTAGATGCGATCGGCATACCCTGCTAGAACCCCGGCATGAAGGCACGCTGTTGTTCCAAATGCTGAACCCCTGAACTCCCATGTGCTAAAGCGCATTCGATTCCTATACACTTGCCCCAAACTCCTAAAGCCTTGAATATACACTTGTTGTTACGATTTTTGGTTCTTCCCATGAGTACTATCAACTGGATTCTTACTTGACATGCAGGAGGTCCGATACTGCTTGGCGGAGTGCTTCTGCGCTGCTAGCTGAGCTCGCGCCGAAGAGGCTCCGGAGAGATGTAGCTCGGAAGAAACAGAGTACTGTGTTTGGGCTTTAGGGCCTTAGACGACAATTGGGATTCTCGTGAAATAATCGTATCACTCCCCCTTTTAGTTGCGATCAAATGATAGTATCAGTAGTACTGATATTCGTGCTCGCTTCTGCTGGCGTCATAGCTAGAACCCGATCCACCTCGCACGACAGAAACTCCTTACTGCAACATGATTAGACTACTGTCGGCCCAAAAAAGTGTGGGTGAGCCGAGGCCGATGTTGCGCGGGAAATCATCAGTATGAAGACCGGAATGCACATTGCGCACTACTGTGCATGTCTATATATATATATATACATATGCGTATGCACGTGGAAATGTTTATGTTCATGCACTCATACATACATATGTACCTATATACATATGTTTATGTCAATTTGTGACTACTTGCCTGCCTGTCTTCCTGCCTGCATGGATGCATGCATGCCTGCATATGCATGCGCCTATGCACGGACGTACATGCCCACCCACCGCACTCCACACACGCACACGCACGCACTGAACCTTCCAATCGCATACATGCCGCGTACTCCGAGCATCGCCATCGTGATCGCTCGTTTCTCCCTGTCATCTGCATCATAATAGTCAAATTTCGAAATATATCATTGTAGGCTAGCTCGAAGGGTATAACTCAAGCTTTGTGTCGAGAACTAGGTACATGCAAACAGGTATAGACAAACATGTCATGGGCCTATGCATCATCAGGCTTGTTTGCTGAGTTGTCATAATGTACCACTGGGATTCACTCTTCCGGAGCTTGCTTGAGGACGTCATCTACGAAATTCTTGTCAGACGCGCTGTGACCGGTCTTCATCGTTTGGCCCAACCCTGTCGTGAAGCCCAGGCCATCTGCAGCAACGCCATACTGAGCGCATTCGAGATCCTTGGCTGCAGACGAGGATTGATGCTTTTCGCATCTAGAATCGGAAGCACCCGTAAACCCTATGTGCAGGTTTGTAGACTTGCAGCAGCAGCCATTCAGCAGTACATCATTGTACATGGTGAAGAAGAAATTGCAGTAGTAGTGGTCAGTGGCAGTAGCAGCAGCAGAAGGAGTTTGAGTCCTAGTAGTAGTAGTAGTAGTAGTAGTAGTCGTCGTCGTCGTCGTCGTCGTCGTCGTAGCAGTACCAGCAACAGCAGCAGGAGTAGTAGTAGTAGTAGTAGTAGTAGTAGCAGCAGATGATGAGGAGGAGGATGACGATGTTGCTTCTGCCGGATGGTGACGATGGCAACGGTGGTATTGAAAAAGATGGGTACAGATCAACACATATCTACATCTATATCTATACCTATTCTATATCTATAGTGCAGATGGTTCTTATGATGCCGATGCTGTTGATGAGACTGATGCTGTGGCAGAGATAGCGATGTCGCAGACAGTGATGGTCATCGGCCTGGTGATGTCAATGGCGTTAGAGCAACCGTCGTTGGAGGTGCTGTTGGCGGTGAAGCTATGTTTTGTGTTTGCCACATTGACATGCTTTGGCGATCGCTGGTGGTAGTGTGATCGCGAGCCTCCCGGTGTTAAGTGTCTATCGTCTGTGTTGGGACTCCTCAACATATGTAACCAAACTTTAACACATTCTAGCAACATGCAACTATTAGGTAACCCAAACCCCGTGGCAATTCTGAAGGCCCCTACATATTCGCCCAGGAAGGCGCAGAAGTGGATTCTAGCCCTGGCTCTCCTCCACACCCGGAGGGCGCCAGGTGACATTGGGCTCATCGGCTGCTTGCCTGGATTGGCACAGGGTTTAGGCCCCACTGCAGGGCTCTAGGGGCTTTGGGCCATGGGAGGTTGGGGGCTACCAGGAGACGGTGGGGCCGCCTGGTGAGGCTTCTCCACTAGAGCCTACACTCCTGATCCTAAAATGCCGAAACCCACTCGAGGCTTCTCCAGCGCTCTGGCGGCCTGTGCCTCCGCGGATCAACGCGAAGCCGCCTGCCGTCTGCGGCAGGTGATGACGGAGGAGGCCCCTTTGAATAGGGTCTTCATTGAGGGTTTCGTAGGTTCTGGGTATTGATGTGATAGTTAGGCTATAGAGGGTCGCTGATTGTTTGAGGTATGCTTGAAGGCTTAGGGCTCCCTTAAAGCTCTTTGTTCCTCCAATCCCGGTTGGTACTACATCACTATGGTTCAACAACATGAAGTCTATGCCCCAAACCCCATGCCCTGAGCGCTAGACCATGCAGTCGAAGCCGCAAGCCCCAAAAGCATGAAACCCAAACCATGAAGTCCAAACCCTAAACCAATCCCAGGCCCTGAACCCCAAAACATGAGAGTCTAAACCCCAAATCCCAAACTCTGAATCCTAAGCCCCGAACCATGATGCTTAAAATCTAAATTCCAAACCCCTGTGCCCCAAACCATCTAAGTTCCAAACCCTGCGCCCCCAAGCTGAACCCCTAAACCCTAAGCCATAAACCTCTGAATCCCTACACCAAGATCAAGCCGAGTGATCCTGCCCAGGGACTGCGCCCGACGGCGAGCAGTCCGCGAGCTCAGAGCAGTATCATAAGGGCCTGAATCTTTAGAACAGGGTACCAGTAGGGGACATTCGGAAGGGGGATATAGTATTCTATGAATATGAGGGAATTACCAGGGGGGATAATGTCCGTAAATATTCCGACCTCTAGGTTGCCAGTTGTCCTGGCTTAGGATCTGCTTTCAGCCATGTACCAGCTTGGAGTTGATTCTGCAGAACTACGTACAGAGGTTATTGGCATGCTACACTTTTAATGTGTATAGGGTAGGTGGATAGCGTGTCACTTGAAGATCTGTTCACGGCACTTCACGATATCTCAACAACCACATGAACATGCAAAGTGAAGTATGAAGAGGAGAGGATATATCCCTATACAGACCCTAAACTTGGCCCTAAACCATAAATACCGCGATCCCTGAACCCTGAGTGCTTAACACCTAAACCGCAAGCCCGAAACCCTTAAAATCAAAAGCCAGCCAAGAGACGCTTTTGGCCAACACCCCTAAACCCTAAACCCTCAGCACCAAACCGGCACGGCCTCGAACACCCTCCAGGCCTCCCCTCTTAAAGGAACCCTAAGACTTAAGACCCTCTCCAGGCCTCACCGTGATGGTCTCCGCTTTGGCCGGCAGCGAAGCGCTGGGACACCGGCTGGAGATCCCGTGGCTCGGATTCTCTGAAACGGGGTGTTGCTCAAGGCTTACAAATAAGTTAGGGGTTTAGGGTTTAGGGATTCTGTCGGGGGGCTTTGGGGTTTAGGGTTTAGGGTTTCCAGAGACCCAATTTCTGAATGAAGCGGTTTGGGAGTCTTTGGGCGAAATGTTGTTTAGGAGTCATGTTGCACAATGGGTCCAATTAAGGACCTCCGGGTCGTTTTCAGCTTGGCTGCGCGGATGTGGTTTCGGGGGATGCGGGTTTCTGGGTTCAGGGTTTGATTGGGGTCGAGGGTTTATGATTTGGGAGTCTGGGCCAGCCCCGCAATTCAAGATACAAAGGGGAAGATTCCAATTCCTCGAGATCTGTTCCTCCAGAGCTGAGCCACATTCATCCGAGACAGGTTGTCATTTTCTGCTCCATCCAAAAATCTCCTTCCTGACAAGACAGTGAGAGCACATACCCATGCATGACAAAAAGTATCGCTGTGTCCATGTTGGGGCTGTGATAGCAACAGCAACAGTAGCAAGCCAAGACGAAGGTGAACAATCATCAAGTGTAGGCAAGATAGCACTTCTGCGAATGATTCGATGTGAAAATCAGGGCAGACCTACTATTGCTACAGCGACTGCAAGCAAACATACTAAGGAGAGTACGAGGCAGTAAATGTGGGGAGTGCTGGAGATAACATCGATCATCCTGAACAGCCTAGGCATGCAGCACAAGAACTACATAATGCCGACAAGATCTCAACAGCTGTGCCAAGGAAGCTGCTGTCAGATGCACGGAGTGCCGTGCTCGATCTTCGTGAGCTGCCAGCTGGTGTTTTTCAATCCCTGAAAAAAGGCCCATGAGCCTTTGCAGCCGTGGCATCGCGGAAACAACGCCGCACGCGGAGAAAGTCTACATTTTGCAGCTTCCAAGGAGATGGAAGGTTCTCAGAGTAGCCTGTTACCGTAACAAATTTTGCTCAGTCCCACTTACACAATAGCAGCTACAACAGCACTAGTCACTAATACGAATAACCACCATTATAATGAGAAGAATGGCAACAGTAATGAAAATAATCGTAATGCCTGGCTGATGTGAACAGGACTATCAAGTCCCCTGAGTAGAGATCATGCCTAGCGCCTCAACCTCACTCCCTTTCGATTTTACTGTAACAGGGCCCAAAACCCTGTTCTAATCATTAAGGCCTCTATAGTAGGTCAGTTGGAGTGTCGGTCTCTGTAGGAAACCAGACGTTTGGGTTGGTGAGCTGCTGTTGGTCTGTTTCGGCCCACGCAGGCCTTTATTTACCATGATTCAGCACGAGCAAGCCAAATTTCATGTACATCTTTGCACAATGGGCAACCATGTCTACTTAGCGACATAATGTTCATCGCGAAATCGTTGGTGTTGCGACGGCTGTCATTAGTTCCAATTAGTTCCTCTACAACTCACTGTGATTTACTTGAAAGGAAAGCCCGAGGTGGCAAGATTGTAGCAGTATTCCAGGATTCAGTGTCCAGAACCCTGAAACCGTAAAGCGAAACTGGCAGGAATGAAACCGGATTGAAGGATTGGACTTTAACTATCGTCTTCTTTGTAGTTCCTTTTTGGGTTGCCAGGTTTACAGTCTAGGATCCCATTCATGAATTTTAACAAAGGAACTAAAATGCAGACTAACTACCTGTAGCCCTTCAATCCAAAATCCACTGTTCTGTATCATGATCATTACTATGATTAGTGTTGCTATTCTTGCTACTATTATTATGATTGTTAGTACTGTTATTATGATATTGTTATCATTATTATATATACATATGATATTGTGCTGTGTTGCCGCAATCCACCCCCTGCCCCTCGCCAGGCGGTCCGTGATCGAGCTGGGACCGGCTACAGCAGCCGTGAAGACCACGAGGTTCGGAGCGAACGGCTTTGGGTGGTTTGGGGTCTAGGGTTTATGGGGCATGGGGGTTAGAGTTTGGGGTTTAGGCTTTCTGGGGCTTGGGGTTAAGAGTTTTTTGGTTCAGGGCTTTGGGTCTAGAGCTTTCGCATCTGGGGCTGCGCCGCGAGTGCTCCAAGAGTCTAAGAGTCATCTTCCAGCGGAGTACAGGTCGCGCCTCTGGGGACTAGGGAGCGTAGAGTTCTAAAGACCACCTGCTGGCTCGCCATTGAGGTGTTTCTGCTGCTAACCCTGTTAAGCCCAAAAGCCCTAAACCCAACATGCCTCTGGGAATGTCTTTGTCCGATGCATCTTGTCGCGCCAGGACATGAAAAGGAGTTACTCCAAGGACCTCCGGAGCTGTCATCAAGTCTTTTTCACCTGAGGGTCTGTGTATGTAGGGTTTAACCCAGTAAGCCCCGAACCGTAAGAACCACAATCCCCCTAAGCTCCTGGAACCCAAAACCCCAAGCCAAAATGCAACATATTTCCGGAAACGTGTTCAAGCTCGGCGCAGGCCTCTACGGGCCCCTTACAACAAGAGTCAGCGGTAGTCTACTGGACCACAGTACTGCAGCAAAGTCTGTCAACAACAAGCAGGAAGAACAAGCATCATAATGTGACCAGAGTTCTGGGCTTCTGACACCACGTTGTCCGGTCGATGTTGCGGTGCAGGCTTGTGAAGGAACTTCCGATACAGTGAGGCTGGAAGGAAAAGACTAGAATCTAGAAGTCCACACGTGGGGGTCAGAGTCCATTTCACTTCCCTTCTCAAGAGGCGGGTGATCGTCTTCCCAATCCGTAAAGACTTGGCTTGCACAGCTGAGACACACGCATATATGTGTCTGTATATGCACATCGTATACATATTTGTGTATGTATGCATGCATGCATGTATGTATCTATGTACGTCTGTATGTATGTATATGTGTGTGTGTGTGTATGTATGTATGTATGTATGTATGTATGTATGTATGTATGTATGTATGTATGTATGTATCAATGTGTGTATGTGTGTATGTATGTATGTATGTATGTATGTATGTACGTACGTATGAGTGTATGCCTGCATGTATGTATGCACGCATGCATGTATGTGCGTATGCATGTATGTATAATATACAATGTGTGTATATGTATCGCCCATAGTGCCGAGGCCTAGACGTCGGAGGTGTCCTCAAATCCTTTTGCATCTTTTGGCTTCCAGCTCAATGCTGGCGGTGGCGGATTCCGCACACAAAGCCGTGGTGCACTCCACAGAGAAATACGATTCTTTGAATCTTTGAAGAAGCAGCAGTACTCTGATTCTCTGGGGACCATGATTGTTCCGGTCGTCCACGTACATCCCGCGGACTGGGACCGGAAACGATGGCAGATCGACAGGGATATCAACTGCCTCGCCTCGTCACCGGTACTGTATCCTGGCTTCCGGGTTTCGGGATTTATGATTATAGGATACTAAGCCCTAAACCCAAAACCCCTTGCAAGGAACTGGAAAGCCGTGCAGTTCTCTCGTGTGCTCATGCCCCGAATCCATCTCCAGTCTGCGTTTCTGAAGGTGTTAATTGAATCCCTAAGCCCGAAACCCTAAACCTCGAAACCCGAAGCCTAAAACTGTAGACCCTAATTCCCTAAACCCTAAGGTGGTCATGCCAGGACACCCACGTTACCGGAGGCGTGCTTGTGACGCGCCCGTCGCATCGCAGCAGCCACGACTCAGAGGAGCGATGTTGGAACATGTATATATAAGAATGGGTATGATGCTTTATCTTACATTACATTGCCTTACATTTCATTACGTTATGTTGGGTTATGTTGGATTTTGTTGTGTTGCAATGTTGGGTATGTTGGATTATGGTATGTTATGTTACATTATGCTATGCTTCATTGCAGTTCCCGCCCTCGCGCATCGGTTGGCCCAAGATTGGTTCTGTCACTACCATACTCACAATAAAAGCCTGTTGCTATTAACGCCTCTTTGTAGTGATAGTTTAGTGGCCATCATTGCGATAGTTAGCATTTCGCAGATTTGCTTCCCACTGGGTGTCGACCGTAGACTGTTGAGGTAGCGCACGGTCGTTCAGTGGCAAGTCCCACTTCGGAAAGGTGGATGTGCGCAAGTTGGCGGGCCATCAACAGAACAGCTCTGTCATCGTTGAGAGTCGTCTTGCAACTGTTGACCATCTGTATTGTTTAGGGGTTTTAGGTTTAGGACTTGGAAAGTTGTTGCCACTCCTGGCTGGCTTGAACACAACCTCCCCAGGCATAGATGGTTCAGGAGTGGCTGTCAATCTTCGTTAGCTGATGTATAGACTTCAGAGTGGGTTCGAGTTCGATGCATCTGACGCAGGCAACAGACGGAGTTGATCCCTCGCAGGCTCCGGCCCTGAGTACTCCCAGACCTGCTCTGGATCGGGGTTCCCTTCATGGTAACGCACCCAGCTGTGTACAGGTAACAGTATATCCCAGCAGGACCCGAAAAAGGACTTGTAGTCATTGTAGTTGCCGCAGTCTAGCACTCATCCTTCGGGCCGTCCGTCGAGAGAGCGCTTTATGACTTGTCCGGTAGCTGTGAAGGCACTCTGGGCCAAAGCTGCAGGCGAACATGCCCTGCTGTTGGTAATTACTCTTGAACTTAATTGTGGATGTTGTTCGGATCTTGGACACACGAGGCTCGCGGGGGAAGCCTAGAGTACGCTCTGCTCTAATCCCGAAGCCTATAGCCCTAAACCCTCAGCCCCAAACCCTCGAAACCCCACCCGCCAAACACCAAAAAAAAACCTTCAACTGTAAAGTCCACCACAACAGCTGAAATCAGGTTCACCTGCATCGCCTCGTGTCGGCCTCGACATGAAAGGGCCTTCGTTCGATCCTTTTTGGGGGTATCCGGTTGAGGGTTGAGGGTTCAGGGGTTTACGGTTCAGGGTTTAGTGTTAAGGGTTTCGTGCGGGTTTAGGGTAGTTGAGATGAGTTAGTAAAACATACCCCAAAACCCTATTCTAAATGTTTTCAGGCCCCTACAGTATTGAGCTGAGCTTGGCTTCTTCTCTGTGCGGTTCCTTTCGATTCCTGTGGCGGTGGGGGAGTTTCTTCCTTCATGTCATTAGAATAGGGTTTCTGGGGTACGTTATACTAAAAGTGTAATCAGCAACCCCAAACTAGTACTGGTATTCCTGAACCTTAAACCCTAAATTGGATCGGCTCCGGTTACCACCTCGATTCATGCGTTTCGCTTTGGGTTGTCGGCGCAGCGCCTTGACGGTTGTCAGTTCTAGCTCAATTATGGATACTATTAGAAGGACCTGTATTGGTACTCTTCTTACTGCTGGTAGTTTAGGGTTATTGTTATTGTCGATCTTGCTAGTATCAGTATTGATATTGCTGTGGCTCGTTTCAAGCTGAAAGTCAATACGCTTGATGGCGTGCAGCTTGTTTACGGTTGTTCGGAGGTAACATCATGTCATGGTGGTGTTTGTAGCTGTTTGAACTATCGGTCCTCCGTAGTCATCCTTGCAGCAGCGAGGGCATACGTCCGAGCACGAGGGAGGAGGACGACGATGAGAACCTGCTAGGCTCGGCTCAGTTCAAAGGGATCCATGTGAAAAGACAGTTCAAGAGTAGACTCGTGCAGCAAACCAAAGGCAATCACCACAGAAACTACTGCAATGCACTGCTGCCACCACCGCCAAACCCCGCCACAGCACCACACCGCAACAACGACTAAACTAGCCACCAGCATTAATGTCGTTGTCGTTCATGCTTTGGGTGGAATGCAACGCACGAGAGCGCGATGGTTCTGAGGAAGAAGGATCAGGACGCTGATGGGGATGAAGATGATGACTGTGGCCATGGTTCCAGCAGCAGCAGCAGGAGGAGGAGGAGGAGTAGTAGTAGCAGCTGCTGCTGTTGTGGATGATGATCACGTCCTCTTGATGTCGCTAGGGTGGTCTTGCCTGATGATCATTGATGGTTGGTGAAGACGAGGCGGTTTATGTTTTCTACGATGACGACGAAGCTGATTCTGATGTTAGTGCAGACAAGACTGCGCATCGGAACGGTCAGAAGTATTCGGATGATAAGAAGCATCAAGATGCGATGAAGGTGATGAGGGTGATTGATTACGGTGGTGATGACGACGAATGTTATCCAGGATGATGGTGATCAGGGTGTTTCTGTTTGTTTGTGCTGGTGGTAACATGCTCGCCTTCGTCATGGAAACCATATGTAGTATAGAAGCCAGGAAGAGGTCGGCGACAAGCTGCAAAGAATCGGCAGACCACTTTGTTTGGACCTTGCACCTTCAATAAGAACCCGAAGCATCGTTTTCAGTAAACCTGCACTCCGAAAGGGCGCCTGAAAGCAGTAAATGACGCAGGACAGTGACAAAGCGCATGTTAACAGCCGAAACCATTACATGTTCGACATTCACGACTGAGGAGATTAATAATGCAATACCGTGCTTCCTATCCGTGAGTCGCTCTAGAAAACATGAAGCCGTACCCAAAAACCCAAGACCCTAGACCCTAAACCCTACACCTTAGACCCCTAAAGCCGGATGCAGGTGAGGATGGAGAGCTTGATCCGGTCTCGCCCACCTTCTCCGCCGACACCTGGCCCACTGTGAGGGCTTGATATAGGGGTCTTTTTTCCCAAAACAATTTTGGGGGTTCCTTCTTGGAACTATAGTGGACTATAACGACCCTAAATGCTTAAGGCCCGTATGTGAAGGTTTAGGTTCGGGCTTCTAGGGTTCAGGGTTCAGGGATATGCATTGAAGCGTAAGTTTCTTTGTGCGCGGGCTGTAGTCATGTGAGAGAAGGTTCTGAGAATCACGCTACGCTTTCTGCAGTGTTTCGTCCTTATGCGATATCGGAAGAGTGGGTCAGAAGCCGACGGCTGAAACATGCCGTTGAACCTGAAGACTCACCAGGTTTGGGTTACGTATTCTGCGGACGGGAAAACCCCGGCTGTTCCTTGATATGTCCCAGCTAGGTTCCTCGTAGTAGTCATTTGGGACGGGACAAATCAGGAAGACTGGGCCGTGGCTTCGAACTTAATTGCTGTGTTTTTCGACAGACGCAGGGGCATCCGTTGATGCTGCTTGTGCACTACCATCCTTACAAACTTTACTGCTTTCGGGGTTGATCTTCGGCCTGCCGGTGCGTAATTACAAAGTGCAGGGATGATACCCCTAATCCTAAACCCTACTTAAGGGCTCAGGGGACTTAGTACGTTATAATTGGGGTTATAAGTCTCCCAAGTGGGGTTATGCTCATTGTAACCCTACTTACAACCTTAGTTACTAAGTCACTTGGGCCTTGAAGTAGACTGAAGATCTTCCCGGTACCAACTCGCGTGCTCCATGTGGAGCAACTGCGAGGGCTTTCATCAAAATCCGTCGGGCTCCTGATCAAATTTATGGTACGATATACCCCAAAGCTCTGTTCTGATTGTTAAGGCCTCTATTTTCTAATAATGTGAACTCAGTGTCTGCATCATTCGGCAGACCACTCAAGGACATTCCCCGGACGAAGAGCTCGCAGCACCTCACCGACAATGCGCCTTCGGTTGAACCATCATTTGAAGTAGGGTTTTCGGTGAGTATATAGAAGGTTCCTTGTGTTTTGTTTGAGAGGGGGTACAGCAATACAAACCCACAGCCCTAACTTACATGATGCCCATCCTTCTCATAAACCAGCTGCGGCAGCTAAGATGCCGATGAGATTCGTCCTTCGTGTGTTTCACAAGAGCCAGGTGCATTCAAGATCTCCCTCGGTTGAATTCAAAAGCAAGAACAAGTAAGCAAGATGTTACGGATGCAGTTTCCACTTCGAAAGCTGCCGAACCGGTTCCAATTTTCCCGCCAGGACACTGAAAGGACCCTTTGCCTGACAAATACCACTTTTTGGAAATCCTAGACCTCAAACCCTAAACGCCAAACTCTGATCTCTAAACCCTAAACCGATTCTGGTTGCATTGATTCAGGTGAAGAAGAAAGACATTGCCAGCTCAGGCCGTCTCGGGGCGTAGCAGAACTTCGCGGTTAGAGCCGCATACTAGGTGGGTTTAGGGTTCAAGGTTTCAAACTTAGGGTGCAGGGTTTAGAGTCGTTTGGAGCTTGGCGTTTGGGGCGCAGGGTCGTTTGCGAGGTTGGCAGAACTGGAGGTTCAAAGACTGCATCCAAGCCTAAACATGCAGTGGGTTCAGGCAGGCTAAATTGGCCGTGCGCACCCCACGGCCCAGAGAACGACTTCGCCAGAGTCCTGAGCCTTTCCAGATAGACACTAATATGGGGGCCCTAACTTTTAGAATAGGGGTTTGTGGTATTTTCTTATACTATAGTACAAATTTAAAAGCCCTTCCTCCTCTTACCATGCCGAGTCTCAGCCCACACAGTTTTCGACATCGATGTGTATTGTGTATGAGCTTACAGACCTGTGGGTGTTCGTAAACCGTGGCAGGCATCAACAGCAGTTCAGCCAAATCGAGCGCTCTGGGCAAGAGCAGGCCGGTTTAGGGAATACGCGGTCTTCCAAGGTCAGTCTCGATGGTGCTGCTACTGGTGGCTGCGTGTTGCAAACTGTCCACACATGTAGACTGCGGAAGGTGCGAATCCATCCAAGCAGCTCTAAGAAATATGGTGGGCACCAGAAACCCTAAACCCTAAACCTGAAGCTTCCGATAGTTGCTAGACGCTTGTGGATTCGGTCTTCAGCACGATGAATCCCAAGTCCCGGTCTGCCATCGGTTTAGCAGTGCTTTCTCCAAGCGCCATACATCCGAAAGGGGTCCGAAACCCCAACCCTCAAGCCCCTAAACCCCTAAGCCCCTAAACCCTGAACCCCAAGTCCGACCCCAAAGAAACCGATTCCATGAATCTTCTGCTTTGAGAGGCCGGTGCAGTTCCTGATCTTCCTCCTTGCCTTCAGCTTCATCGTGTTCGTCCTCATCGCATCTTCCACGAGCATCTTGGCTCAGTCTGAGGGAGGTTTAGGGTCTTAGGGCCTTTTAGGATTCAGGGTTTGAGAGTTCAGGGTTTAGGGTTTTAGGGTTTAAGGTTTCAGAGTGCAGTAGAGTTTAAGGTTTCAGAGTTCAGGGTTTAAGGTTTTCGGTTTAGAAAAACCCGAAGGGAGTCGTGATGGTTCAGGTCTCACATAGGGGCTCTAGGTATGGGGATGTAGGTCCCCGGGCTTTCGGGGTCAATTGGTCCTTAAGGAAGTCGTATGAAGCCTATCACAGCCGAGCGTTTCTAGTTCTACGTCTCCTCTCCCAGCCTCTTCTTGAGCCCTTGAGACCTGACGTCTCTCAGGCAGGTCGCATAGGTCGCTCCTATGAGGCCCGACAGTTGGAGCCCCGATCAAAGCTAGCGGGGCTTTGTGAGCCGCCCTTCAAGAGAGTTCCTTGGCAAGAATCAGGAACTCTGTGACTCCTCGAAACACGCAAAACCCTAAACCGAAAAAATCTCTGTTTCGAGGTCTGGAAACCCTGATGTTTCAAAGCCACCGGAGCCCTAATTAGGCCCCCGGGCCCCCGATGTAGACATGATTTCTCGTTCTGAAGGAGCCAGAAAGAGGTTGGCCCCTCACTTCTTAGGGTTTAGTGCCCCTACAAACCTTAGAACATTACATATTAACCCCGAAACCCTGATGCTCTGAAGATCCCGGAAGCCATATCCTGAAACTGGTCCAACGCCTCCTGAACTTTCCTGCGCCACAGGTTTGGGACCCATTTCTGAGTTCCTGTACGGAGATGACCTGCCGGCCATGATCGCCAAGCCCTGAGAAGTAGTAGGGCTTAGGGTTTCGGGTAGGGCTTGAGCTTCGGGGTGGAGGGATGGAGGTAGGAATGGGGTTAGGACCTGTTTACTGGGCAACATGAAAACCTGGGCAGTACCCTGAGAGTGGTCCCGGTTGTGGCATTTCCACAACAGGCCTCGACCATCAGTCAACCGCAAAGTACACGCTACATTATGTCCTGTCATATGCACCCGCATAGCAACCCCTATAAGAATAGTCCGTATAGTAACCCCCATAATGGTAGGACAAGGTCGCCCTCTTTATGACCGCACATCGGGGCCCACGACGATGCAAAACCAAACTCTCAGGTCTGGCAAGGAGCTCAAGCGGTTTATGATCCCCAGGAATTTAGATTATTATTGTTTATTTTTTGCTATTATTATAACAATAATATTGTTAATATGTTGAGTAATTATTGTTATACTTGGTACTAATTGTTAGTATTAGTATGTCAAAAGCTTCCTTTACAAGCCAGGACTTGCACAACTCCAGTTGCCCGTCAACTGTACAGGCCGCGACAGCTACGAAGCTGTAGACTGCCTCCGCATACGAGCGGTGTGGGGAGTGCCTTCACGAAGCTCGTTTTCTGGTCTAAGTTCCATAGTAGGCCAAGCCATTCTTCACTTTACCCGTGTTTGTGGCCACGAATGTGACTTTAAGATCTTGAGCAGCTTCAGGCCGCAAAGGAACATGCACATAGTGCTCACGGTGACGACACCCATCATGATGAAGGAGGTGCGAGCCACGTGCCTTGGCTGTGAGTATGACATTCGGAAGCAGCACCGGCCACAACCAAATCCGTAGCGACGAGCACGCTCATCGCCACGGTTGGCACAGTGTCAGTAACTGCATGGAGCCTTCGGAGAACATAGTTGCTGGGGTTCCTTGCCAGCCGCAGACTTGGATGAAGGGAAGGTTCGAAGGCTGCATCCGATCCCACGACCCGTGTGACCTTCATTCACTCGGGTCAGTTCGGTGGAATTCCTACGGTTTTGGTCACTGCAAGAATTAGAAAAAGAGTGAACTCTCGCAGTGAATCGCGACAGTATAGCCTCTAAAACCCTGCTACCCCGAAAGCCCCAAACCCACAATTCAAATCCCTAAAGCCCTCAACACCCTAAAGCCCTTATAACCCCTGGAACTCTCTCTTAGCCCATTAAACCTTCAGATTCCAGACCAAGGTCAAGCCGAGAACCCCAAAACCAGACCGTTCTTAATAAGGCATTACGGAGCATAGAAGCCTGCTGAATGTCGCAACCTCGGCGCCCACTCCCTTCCGCAGCACCGTTCATGGGAGCGTCACGAACGCTCGGCGCCCACAGCCTTCCCCACTGCACAACGTCATCCCACGAATGTCGCCCCGAAAGCCTTCGCATGCATTCGATTCGCCCTGTCAGGCACGTCCACGCGAACTCTCAGCGCCAACAGCCTTTCCCAGCACCGTCCACGGCAGCATCACACTCACTCGCAGCCTTTTCCAACGCGGCACCCGCAGCTTTCCCAGCCCCGAGCTTCACAACGCTCGGTGCACGCAGCTTTCCCTGGCCCCATGCACACGGTCCCGTGCACACTTCCTCTTCGCTTGAATAAGCGCTCGGAAGTGAACGAGGAAAGAAAGGACTAAACAAGAATACCTTGTAGTAAACTATATAGCAACCCTTATAGTATAAACCTAAGTAACCCTTACCTACCCGATTTTTGAAAAAACAATCCCTCTCAGGCGGCCTCGGAGCATGACTCCGGCGAGCACACCGATGGCCACACCGACACCGAGGAGCGCAGCCATACTCTTCGACGGAAGCAAATAATCAACATATATATATATATACATACATACATACATGCAGATAAATATATATATATATATATATATATATATATTTATATACAGATAAAAGATACATTAATATACTAATGTTCGGTTTCGGGGAATTCAGTGGAGCATGCAGCAGTATTTGTAAGGTTGCATACAGGCCCTGAGCGCGACAAAAGGTGCTGCGCACCTCTTCGTCCTACCTGGCTCTCACCATCATGGGCACACATTCACTGGAAGCCGACAACATGACAGAAAATGAACGGCCATCACTGAACACAGGCCTTACACACACACACACACACGCAGAGACAATATACAGTTGGCTAACTAGAACAATACATGTAATATGTGCATACAGGTATATACACCTGTATGCGTGTGTGTGTGTGTGTGTGTATTTTCGGTATGTCTTGGCATGTATGTATGTATGTATGTATGTATGTATGTATGTATGTACGCATACAGACATGTTTTCATATTGCCCCCCGAAGATGGAAGCTCAGAAGGTCGCCAAGCCGTAAGCCGAGTCCCGAGGCAGAAGAGGATCGAGGAACATAGTTTGAGTTCTAAGCCTCAGGCTGCAAGACCATATTGGATGGGCAAGATATTATCTAACACCGTCTGTTATAACATGCTGTGCTAGATTAGACTATATTTCATAATAGTATGTTGTGTCATATTGCAGCATGTTGTGCTTTGCTAAACTATGCTATGCACTGCTATGTTAAATTAGATCAAGGCATGTGAAATTATAGCCCTAAACCCTAAACCCTAAACCCACTGTATATTATTCACCATACATCAAGCTTGAAGCCCTGCAGGACCACGCTGCTGCCACGACCACGTACAACACAGAATGGGCTGCCGTTGAGGCCTGCTGCTACGGTTTAGGGTTTAGGGTTTAGGATTTGGATCACTGCCCTTGGTTTAAA
>CAJNDV010023891.1:117972-138086 GCA_905221635.1 Symbiodinium sp. CCMP2456
CTCCTGGCTGCTGCTGCTGCTGCTGCTGCTGCTGCTGCTGCTGCTGCTGCTGCTGCTGCTGCTGCTGCTGCTGCTATTACTACGACGACGACGACGACGACGACCCGTCCATCAAAGTTTTGAATCGGATGTGTGCCATACTCAATATACATGAGCAGCAAGCTGCAGAACGTGGGCATCACAAGTTCGCTCGCTTTGCGGCTCGATTTTAAAGCACGTCAACACCAAATCCTCAAGCTTTCTCCTGGCTTGCCGTAAGCCAAATCCCAGAAAGAATCGCTGTTGGCATAGCCAGCCTGAACTTCCTAAACCCTAAACCGCCTTTCCTGAAGGCGAAGTGTCCGAGCTGCTATCGAACATTGCATTCTGCTGGCCTCCAAGTTCAGCGTTCGGGCGGGCTTTGGGCGGATTCCGGAGTGGAGAGGCTTTAGGTTTCGGTGCCCATCTACAGCATATCCCCTTACTTGGACTCCATACTATATATTGGAAGAACGTACCTCAAAATCCTACTCTAGTTCGTAAGTCCCCTAAACCCTAAAACTCCCTTACCTCCAAGAATCCGAAGCCCAGGTCTGACCAGTTGCGGCTTTGTGGCCTTCTTCGTGCAGGGCTGAGTCCTAGAAGTTCGAGTTGGTCACTCCCTGGATTTCGCATCAAATTCTTAGGGTTTGGGTTTAGGGAGGTTTAGGGCGTCGTCCAGCGAACATTGCGGAATTGCAGTTTTTTCATGATGGTGTCTATGTTCAATGCCCGAGAATCGAGCATGAAAACTCCTTGCCTTGGCTTGCGTAGAGGTCGGGGTCCTGAAGCAGCCGCTGATCCTGGGATATCTGCTGGGCGCGGTCCTCAGCCCACACCAGATGGATGGGTTTAGGGTTTAGGGCCAGTTCAGCGTTGAGGATCGAGGATTTCAATTTCGGGAAAGCTGGTAGGGCCAGTCGCTGAGCTCCGCCAGGTGGTGTGCTTGTGGGCCCCAACCTTGGCCTGGACTTGGTTCACAGTCATGACAACGTCTGCCGCTCAGCTTCCAAGCAACTCGAAGGTGGCAGCAGCCATCAAGCACAAAGCCATGTGTGGGCAGCGATAGAAATTGCCTCCCCACATCCTACCAAGCCTTTGCCCGGCGTCTTGTCAGGTGGCCGAGATCGCCAACCTTGGCTTGGTGTTCCTCCTGTTCATGATCGGCAACGACCTCGGTCAGCGAAGACTCCGCTGATTCCTGGTGCACCTGTCACAGTCCATCTTAAGCCACCTGCCTGAGTTTCTGTCAAAGCCTATCGACGATGGGCGACACCGATTTCTCTGCATAGAGCTACCTTGAGGTTTGGAGTTGGATGTCAAGGAGATTCTGCGAGTGACAGTCTCAGCGTTGGATGCGTGCTTGTTGCAAAGTGCGGGACATCGTACCGGAGTTGCCACAAAGTTGCAACATGATTCTACTCGAGTCGCTGAAGTCAAGAACATGAGATCGATAATCACCCTGTGCTGAACTGCAGAGCTGGATGAAACAGGGATGCGGAATCTAGGCAAGTGTCATGCGCTTCAATGGGAATATATCTTATCATCTTATCTCTACGTCCTGGCCGTGCTCCAGGATTCAGCCCCTATACACTCCATATCACCCCATACCCCTCACCCAAAGCCTGAACCCGGAAGCCCTGAAAAGCGCGTCCAGATGGGTCGTGTGGTGCTGCTCACCGGCTTCTTCCAGTTTCCGGTCTGCTTTGGTGCCGGGGACCTGGGGGCACATCGGGCGCTCTGAGAGGCGTACGTAGCGCTGCGAGGCGAAAGCCGACTCCGTTTAGGGTCATGGGCTATAGGATGTTATATACATATATATATATATATAGAAGGTTTAAAGTTCACAGGGTTTAGGGTGTAGGGTTAGGCCACCTAGCCTGCTCGCTGGTGCTCCCCGCCGCGAAGTCCGAGACTCTTTGAAACATGTCTTTGGTCTGCGATAGCGAGCATGACAGTTGCAGACTGTTGGAGCCTGAATATTCTGTATGTAGGCAAGAGGTTCAAGCCCTCTGCAGAAGCTCCATAAGAAGAGCGGTAAACCGTCAAACCCCAATTCATGTAAACCCTGAAGCCCCGGAGCCCTAAAGCCTTACACGCCTAGAGACCCTTCAACCCCATCCCCTAAACCCTTAAACCCTAAACCCCTCAACCTCTGGATCCCTTCAGCAGGGCAACCCTGAAGCTGAGCCCTAAAGCCCTTCAACCCAATAGATCCCTGCTAGAGGCCCTCCAAAACCCCCAAAGCGGTTCAACGACCTAGAGCTTTAAGAAGGCAGCGTCGAGGCCCCAGGGTTTCGGGTTTAGGGCTTAGGGCATGCGCAAGAAGCCCTTAAGCCCCAGAGCCAAGTCCTTAACCCCGCATCTCAAGACCTAGACCCAAAACCCCAAACCATAAGCCCTAGTCGCACTAAGCCCCAAACCCCCAAACCTAAGCCCAAGACCCCAAAGACCTGAACCAAGACCCCCCAAGACCTAAACCCCGAAACTCCAAACTGTGTCCTAACTCCCAAAAGCCTAAACCTGAAACCCCTAAACCTGACACCTAAATCCCGATACCGGAACCCTAAACCCTACGCCCCAAGGCCTACACCCAAACACTCAAAACCTCTAAGCCCGAAATCGCCAAATCCTTAATCCCTTCAACCGAGGCCCAATACCTGATCTTCTCGGGACTCGGACTTATCGGTTTGAGCTTCGGTACTGGCGAGTATGCAAACATGTGCCCTGCAGGGTTCGGTAAGCTTAGTGCTTACAGTGACAGGGCTTCGGGGGTACTTAAAGTTTCTGGGGTTTAGGGTTTGGGAAAATCTGGTATTTGGGGTCTAGGGTGTCAGGTTTCAACAGCAACGGCAGTGCTACCTGTGGCCCACAAGACCTACCTTTTTTCAGGAACTAAGATTAACAAGCTAGGTCTTTTCGGCGACAGGTACAGGCTACAGACTCTTAGGTTTTAGCTTTAGAGTTCCAAGTCTTCCGTTGAAGCCGATCTAGCAGGATAGTTTCGGATAGTTGCTTTTGCGGCCCTTGATCCTAAACTTAATCCTAAACCTAACCCTACATCCTAAACCGCGATTCCGGGCCCCGACAGAGCGTTCCCTTAGTAATGTGAGATTCTGCACTTGTGGTCGATTCTGGGACAGCAGGCCTTCATTGTCTTATCGAGGGGCTATTAGCATCGATCGTGCCATTTAGGTCTGGGGTCCATCTTAACGTCCCTTCTTTCCAGCGTTCCAAAACCCCTGCGTGGCTTTGGCAGGTACGTGGCGCTGGTTTGTGCGATTTCATCCACGATGATTGCCTGGGCCTGGGCTGCTGCCACTGTCTAAACCATGTCAGGTACCCATCCAGTGGATTTCCACCCTTAAACCTTATAGACACAGGTCGCATGTGCACGTTAACCCGGGCCCTGTGCACAGAAGCATGGCATCTAAAGCTCACGGCATGTCGCTACACCCTAAGCCGCGCAGACTCTGCTGTTGGGTCTCCTTTGCAAGACGAATGCTGGAACACTGCAGGTGGTGAAATGCCTCTCAGAAAAAGGCGAGACAGACAGGCGCCTGTGAAAGTGCCGGCGACATGTGTGACAGTTCGGTCAAGGCTAAGGCCACGGCGGTTAAGGGCAATAGGCTTGTCCAGCGAGAATTATCAGCAGCCTCTGTCACGTTTGCCTGGGTAGTCGGCTTACGCCAGATCTGCTTGCGTGAAAGGCCCAACGGTCGACTCACCGTGGGCATTCTTATCTTCCAGGCGCCGGCTTTGTCAGGTCCAGGGTCCCTCTTGCTGCAGCGTCTAGCAAAACATTTCAAGAGATTTGGTGGCCTTAGGACCATGCAGCTTTGTTTAGAACAGTGACTAGAAGTGTGGGGTGCAGAGTCCGGGCGGGGGGGGGGGGGGGGNNGGGGGCGACCTAGAGGGGTAGTGTGTCACATTATTTTCTATTATTCGTATGTCATATGCTATCCCATCCCCTCCAGTCCTCGCACATCGTATCATGTCATTGTCATCTCTGTCCTATCCTATCAGATCATATCACATCACAACAAAGTACAGCAGAGCATAGCACTGGTTGGCGTTGCAGACGATGGTGTCTCATATTATCTTTTGTTTTGTTGTCTCAATCGTGTCTTAATCTTAAGTTTAACCTTAACAGCATCTTGTCTTAACCTGTTTCATCTCATCTCATCTGATCTCATTTCATGTGTCTTAGATCATCTTACCAACCTTTATCTTGGCTTGCCTTATGTCATCTTACATATGCGTGGGTTTGTTGGACAGAAACTATCAGCAGCAACCTTACAGGAATGGGCCCAGCTTCGACAACACTCAAAGCTGGCCGTTTGGTTAGCCAGTGTTGCGAGGACATTTGGGCCATGGTCTTCCTGGCGATTCAGCCGAACTTGGCCAAGCCTGATCTCCTGACGCTATGCAACTTGACCTTTTGGCATCCAGCTGTCAAGCCCAGGCTTCAGAAGCCGTCACGTTGATATATAAGCAACATAGGGGAATTGCAGCTACAGTCCTGCGCTAGCGGACTCGGTCCCAAACCTCTCGCCTTACGTGTCACAATCTTCGACCAGGAAGTACGATCTTCGCACACCAACTCTTGGCCCTAGACCCTGGAACGTCCACACAGGGACAAGAGCTGCTTCAGGGAAAACGCTGTCATCTTTGCACCCTAAGCCCCCGAACCCTGCTAGTCCTGGCCTTTGCCAAGGCAAGCAGTTCGGAATGCTTCCGGGCAGCAGTTGGTCTGACTGCAGCTAGGAGGTGTCCGAGAGAGCATTGCAGATTCAATTAGAGCTCAGGGTTAGTGTTGAATGACGGCTTGGGGTTAGGGTTACAGGATTGGAGTTTGAGGCAAAGGGTTACAGAAGAAGTTTGCAAGGATTGCTGCGCTGATCGTTCTCGCGCTCACCTACGCGAAGTTTGTGATGCCGGCCATCTTGTTCTTCGCCTCCAGGACTCGCAGTGCGACGATTCAACTTCCAAGCACGGCACTGTTGGGGGCAACGCGATGTTGACTTGAGCTAGTGTGCTGATGCTAGTCGCAACGGAACCACCGCTAGCCACACGGATGCTGGCAATGGCGATGATAGTGATGGCTAGGTGATGTTGGTGCAAGCTGGAGCTTCCAGATTTCAAGCGCAGGCCGTTTGAATTTTCTGAAACCTGTGGTGAAAGACCAGGGTGTTTCCAGCACAGTGTCTCCGCTCGGTTCGCCAATCGTTACGGCACTATTGTCCTGTGATTCTTCGTAGTGATATTTCTGTAGTAGTTCCCTAAATTTGGGTCCCTTTTTAGGGTCCTTCGAGTAAGGGTGTATTTGGGGGCCCTAAAAAGGGACCCTCATTGAAAGAACTAGGCCATTCCCAGGTGCCAAAACCAAACACCGAGGGTTTGCCCCCAAGTCAACGTCTCTTCTGAGAAGCCTCCAAAGTCCTGGCTTGGCCAACACCCCGATGCTGAAACAGCCAACCCTATAGTGTATATATATATATATATACATATATATATATATATTTATATACATATACGTGATTCTACTTCATTATTCCTTGCACGTTACATATTATTTGCCATCATAAACTTTATGAGCTTGATGCCAATCAAGATCCCCAACACCCGTCGGCCGAACGGCAGTCAGGAGTGTGGAGCTCATGCTTGTCCTGTCCTTGTCGTGGTGCTTTTTCATGTGAGGAGCTCGGTTCGGTGCAGGGGCAGCATTTGCACAGCACCAGGAATGTTCAACGGTTCGGGCAGAGTTAAGCAATGAATATCAGAAAGAGACCATTTCTCATGGGAACCTGGGAGTCTCTATGTTGGCAGGGCTCCAACACCTACTGACCTCACGGAGTGGGCCTTAATTCGGTGGTTGGGGTGTATGGTGCACAGGTCTAGAGCGCTCAGGGCCCCAAGACGTGTAAATGGCCGGGTCCAAAGGAGGACTTAGTAGCGTCCTAGTTTCCCGACAGTTGCAGGCAGCCATCGACCACGGAACCCTAAACCTTAAACCCCAAAACATAAAGCCCTAAACCCCAAACCCGATAACCCTAAACCCTAGACCCTAAGAAACCTACCAGAGATCCATGCAGATGTTGTGGCCAGGGGAGTCACTGCGAATCTGCCGTGGGCCTGGGCCTCTGCAAACTTGGTCAGTGGGTCAGTTCTAACCTTCGGGGTTTAGGTTTAGGGTTTTGTGGTTTAGGGTGTAGGGTCTTCTGGGTGACGGTTGCGCCGGGAAGCCAAGCCATTTCTGTTGAACTCAGCAGTGAACTTGTCTGCAGCAGCTACTGATGAGTGTGAGCACTAACCATAAACCGCTAAGCCCCAAACTCCTAAACCCTAAAGCCTAAAATCCTAAACCATTAAACCCCAAAGATCCTGTGCATCTCTACCTTTGAGGTGCATTGTGGACCCTTGCACTGCGGCAGAAACACCTAAAATCAGATACGATGGGAACCGAATGTATCGACCCCAAGAACAATACTCGTAGGTTCCCTAGTAACTTCGTGTAGACGGACTCCCCCAAAAGGAACCACTGGTTTCAGAAACCTCCGTCCAGTGGGCTCTGAACCTAAGATAGGGCCTGAGAAATTCGTCAAGGTATTTTCTTTGGAAGGCCCCAAAACCTTATTCTCATCTTTATGGCCCTGATATTGCATGGGAAGGTGGGTGTCGGCATGGAGCTTGCAGCTCTCATCGCAGGACCGGGCCGCTCTAATTGCGCCAGTGATTGTAGTGTATGAAGAGGGACTGAAACCGTAAACCTCATGGTAGAAAGGAGTCAACAGCAAAAGCACCTAAATCCGTATCCGTAAGCCGAACCCCAAACCCACACACTGCAAGTTATTTCGCCAGGAGTGGCCCTCGCCACCTTCCCTTACAGTGCAGAGCTCCGTGGTTGCAACTGCCTGGAGTGTGGAGGCTTAGGATTTAATGTTTAGAGGCACGTAGGCCATGTTCATGTTGCACCAGTGTCACAAGTTACAAGCTCTGCCAACAAGGCCATCCCTCGTCAGAGCCTCATCACCATGCCCTTCCAAGAAACTGTCGCAGTATCCACCTCAACCCCAACGCAACTATTGTGTACAGTACCATTCTTATTCATCTCCTTGCAGTATCTACCCTAGTTAACCGCCGCCCCAAGAGAATCTTAACAACCCGCAACAGTCAGGGCCAAATTTCAGAGCACCCACATACCTATAGTCTCCATTGTAGTTCCTTTTTGGGGATACCTTACAAAATCCTTAATATATAACTGGTTACACCAAAAAAAGGAACTACAATGGAGACTATAGGTAGTTGGCATTGGGCACGCTCAAGATGTTTCTTGCGGATGTGGCCGTAGTCGTTCCCAAATTCTGCGCCTGCTTTGTCGCATTCGAGTTTGGCCGTCCAAACAAACTAGAAACCGGTATCACTTTGGGTACTTTTCTAAATCGGGGTTCCTTTCGGGGTCTGTTTTATAAAAGTGCCTATGCCTATAATAAGGAACCCACAAAATAGTATAGGTAATAGTTTCGGCCCCTATAGTAAGTTGTGCTAGTTGCATGGGCGAGGATGACTGCGACTGCACGGAGTGAACAGTTGGGACACCGGAGTTTGCTGACTGGCAACCCCAGGAGGAGTCTGATTAAGGGTTGCAGTACACTGCGGCTACCGGGATAGATTTGACGTCTCTGCTGGTATGCATTTGTTGCAGCCCAAGGTTTAACGGGAAGATCAAGTACATCCGTGACTTCTTCATTACTCTGTTCTTCGCTTCCTTGGGAATGCAGGCAGGATCGCGAGTTCAACAATGATGGCCGAATGAGTTTTTGCGCGCTTCTGTCGGATTGTCTTAAGTTGCGCTTGCCTTGGCGTAGAGGAAGAGGCGAGGTTGTGAGTGTGTGAATTGCTGAATCCAGATCCCGATGCCGTCCGTGCTGCCCATCGTCACCGCCATCCTGATTGCCTTCCTCGTGATGTTGCTCCGGTGGGTGGGCATGGGCCCCGACTCACCTGGAGAGGAGTTGAGGGGGAATGGAAATGTGATGTGCTCCGGAACAGACTCTGGATTCTGGGTATTAACACTAAACCCTAAACCTCTAAACCCCTGAACCCCTAAACCCTATACAGGCATTCCCCAAGAAACGCCAGGCGCGGAATGCGTGGACAGGTTGCAGGCTTGTAGTCTTCCGAGAAGACGATCGGCCGAAGCGGACCGAATAAATCCAATCCCATTTGTTGCTGGGTTTAAGGCTTATAGGGTTTAGGGGTTGAGGGTTAAGGGTTTGGGGTCTCAATTATGAAGATCAGGATGGTCCGCTACAAGCGAAACTTTCCAAAAGCTGTTGCGGCTCCGTATGACACCATGCAGGGCATGGGCTTCACCATGGACATGCCGGGTAATCGCACCCACGATGTTCCTTGAGGCTTATGGTATTTTGATGTACTTCAAAAACCTAATCTACATGTTAAGACCTGTGCTAGTGGTCCACCACACAAGCCATGGCGCAGAAGACTCGGTCATGCCTGGTGCTGCTTGTCGTCGCGGCGATATGGTTCCAGTCATGGTGGCCCGCGAGATTTCCAGAGTTGTATCCCGCAAGGAAGATGTAAAACCGAAATCGCTGCTTGATCAAAGTACAGGTAAGTGGCAATAGCAGTTTAGTGGTCGTCATACGAAGAGTACTTGCAATGTAGATCGCGGCATCAAAAGCATGCATGTATAGGTATATATCTATGACATATATAGTATCGAGAGCTAGAGACGTAGAGATAGCTATGTATGCATGTGCAGGTATATGGAGGCGGTGGAGGATGGAATTCCACGATGTACCTCAAAACCTGACCCGATGTTGGCGAGTTCCTTCTCGCTGAGTATGTATGTGCAAGCAATTCGAACATACAGGCGCAGAACAAATGCCGGAAGCCCATTGTAGACTCTAAAAGCTCAAAAGGCCCCAAGCCCTAAACAGACCGAAGCATCTTGAATGCCAGGACGTTTATGGCCCCCGGACAGCCACTGAAGGCTGGCTACTCCCACACAGCCTTCGGATAGGTCTGCCATTGCGCATTCATACTTCTAAGTTCTAAGAGGCTGGTGCTACTCATTGCTACTCTACACTTGTAGGGATGTTATTTCTCACCACTGCCACCTCTACAAGACTATGGAGACATTAATGACTCCGACAGTGCTTTTTCACCTACTGAAATGAAGTCACAAAAAGAGTTGACATGGACAGGTTGCATCCCGTTAAATGACGGAACAGGCTGCTTCGCGGATTTCAATAGGAGCTTTGGTGAGTCCTTCTACCTGGTGCAACCTCCTTCCCCTTCCGAAAGTACAATGAGGCCCACAATAACCCAGCTTCAGTTATCCAGTTGAGAAGAGCCAGCTGGATTAGCAGCCCTGGAATTCGGTACAAATCACTGCACTTCGAGCGCATTACAGCCAAGTGTAATTATATTCCTGATGTTTCTGCCTATATGCTTGCATCCGGCATGCCCCTGGTGTTGATCAGGCACGGGTGCGTCGTGCCGCAGAGGTGTGGTGTACAGGGGTTGCATCGTGCTGCTGTCTTCGATTCCGGAACTTCCGGATAAAGAAAGCAAGAGTTGTTGAAGATTGGGGTCTTTAGGCCTTTAGGATCTGTTCGTGGAAACTCTTCAAATTGCACAGCTCCGACGGTAGACTTCGCCAGAGTTTCGGGGGCATTTGGCGATCAGTCACAGTCATCGGTGCGACTGAGTGAAAGCGGGAGAAGCCACTAGGATGCTACCTTAAGATTCATGTATCATTCTTTGCGAAGCTCGTTGTGATTCACTTCATGTGTCTGAGATGAACCACAAAAATATTGTGAGTCCCTGCATTTTCGTTCGGAGCAAATTTAGGTTGTGGATAGCTTTTCATTGGGCATTCCGCAAAGCAAACGGGATGCCCTTCAGTTTAATTACGGATCAAAGAAAGCCGGCCCGTTGTCAGGCTGAAACCGTTGCCGCGCCTACGACTGCTGAGGAAGCAGCCGAGGTACTCGTCTGCTTTTAAGAACACGGTCAAAGCTCCATGTTGTTTCAGTCAGAGCTTGCTAGTTCTGGCACGCCGGCAGAATTCTGAATCCGTAAAACCGAACTCGTCACCTCTGCATGCTGCCGCCAGCCTCGTCGCGTGCTGCTGGTCGTTTCGGACGCCAACCCCTACCTGTCGGAGCCAAGCAAGGTGAGGCTTAGGGCTTATAGGGCCTAGATTACTTTGAGACTTTGAGCGCTAGGGAGGTGTGCTGCATTGGAGCACCCAGGAGGCCGAAGGATGTAGTAATTAAGACCGCATGTACAGACTGCTTGTCTGTTTCCGGGATCCCGCTGTTTCGCCGTCAGATCCTGCATGTGTACTGCAAATCCTACCCAAAGCTTTAAAAGAAGCAAAGTGGTTACATGTATAGGGCTCGTTAGGATTTTTCTGGAATCCTAGTCCGAAAGACGGCTTTAGAAGGGTAGGTTGCCTCCCACCTCCTCCTACGGAGCTTCTGCCCGGTGCTCACGTTCTTCAAACGCAGTTGTCCGTCGTTAATCGGTTTAGGGTTCAGTGCGTCCCTTGAGTTGGTTTGTTTCCATGGTGAATAACATTCGCCTTGCAAGACTCAACCTTCGTCACTCTTGGCACAGTTGGCCACTGCAATCACGATCACGGAATAGACACATGGAATGGAGTTATTTCGGGGCTTGCAGACTTACTACTTGTTTGTCTGACCAGGAACCCTGAAGGTTTCCATTGCAGCAAGTTGGAGAATCCGCGAAATCTCCTGACGGCCATACCTCGGACAGAGTTATTCAGACTTGCGCGTCTTGAACATACTTGCCTTGTATAGTATAGTGGGAATCTACAATCGGCTCCCTCGAGAATAAGTCCTGATTCAGACAAGCCTGCACAGTGCTTTTGCCACATCACTAGCACTCCTTTGCAGCGGAGGCCGCGCTGCGCTACGCATCCAATGTGGGAAGCGACGGGCATGTAACTGTTGCTCGGCAAGAAACCCTGCAACCCTGACCTTGCCCAACAAACTTGCTGGAGGTAATGGCATTTTGAGTAGGATGCATGTCCACAGAATCGTTGGCAAAGTCCGGAGGGGCAACACAGAATGATGGCGCTTAAGGCCATGCTGCTACCCTTCGATGCGGAGAACACAAACACAACAGCTTTGCAGTCGACAGCCTTGGCCTCAGCTCTATAAGTGATCAACAGGCAAGCTCCTATCTCTTGAAAGTCCACTTGACTCTTCTCACTGGTAGCTTTCAATTTCATGGAACTGTAGCTTTCATGTTCCCGCCAGCTGCCCTTGCTCCAGCTGGTCAGGCCTAGAGCCTCCAAGCTCCACACAGCATGGAGGCCTTCACAATGCTTACGGAGGAGCATGAGCAAAATCGGAGCTCGTGGAATTTGGCGACCGAGCAGCACCACAGACATCAACCGCAGCTGGTCAGTGACTACATTGACAAGGCCCGTAACAAGCTCTTCGCAGAGGACATGAAGTTGCTCGGCGACCTGCACGGCAAGGATGTCCTGCACCTGCAGTGTAATGATGGCCAAGACACTGTGTCGATTGCACGATGGCTGAAGCCTCGGCAAGTGCATGGAGTGGACATCAGCGACTTCGCTGTAAACTTCGCAAAGGAGCTAAGTACCAAGATGCTGGAACAGAACTGTTTCGACGCAATGACAGAGGTGCGTTTCACTCGCCGAGATGTCGTCGAATACTTGAACGACCCTGTCCACAGCAAAAGCGTTGACGTGGTTTACTCCAGCTATGGCACGGTAAACTGGCTGAGCAATTTGAAGACCTGGGCCATGGGTATTGCGAATGTCTTGCGACCAGGCGGTCGCTTCGTAATCATAGACTTTCATGCAGTTGCTATGGCACTGGATTGGCAAAGCATGAAGCTGCAATATGACTGCCTCGGTGGCACCGCATGTCCAAGCGATGATGGTGTGTCGGACTACATAGGTCAAGATGCCACGTTTCAGAACCCGAATCCTTCGATGGAATACACCTGGGGGGTCGGTGATATCGTAACGAGCCTGTTGGAAACCAGGCAGATGCAGCTCCAGTCGCTCACAGAGTACCCCTATGTTAACGGATATCAGATGCACGAAACCCTGTGCTGCTGCAATGTCCCGATGACATCCGAAGCACCCGAAGGGCAGCTAGATGGTCAAACAGATTCTGCCACGCTGGCTGCCGGCTACGGGGGACTTCCACAGGATGTTCGGTACGCACCACCGCCGGGAAGTCCTGTTACGCCGATGATGTACAGCATCGTCGCAACCAAACATGACAGAAGCGCTTGCTAGAAGATTGAGCACTAACTGCTCTCCAGTGCTGCCAGACGAGATGATTTGCAGATGCTCTTCAAGAAGCTTGTCAGACGTTAACGGGCAGGAGGCTTTTGAGTACTGAGGTAATCTGATCACCACACATGAGGAGCTCGTTATAGCAGTCTCTCCTGGATGTACAGTGGCCGCCCCACGTGAGTTCTGAGGTTAAGGTCCATCAGAGCCGGTGCACAGCAGTGGATGCCAGTTTACTGCCAAGAGAGAAAGAGAGGGCATGGCTGAAGTCGACGGAGTGGCATGGAAGCCAATGATGACGACAATGGCTAAGACGATGACGATGATGATGGTGATCACGAATGTGACGATGATCATCATCATCATCATTGCAATTTGTGATGTGGTGATAGTGAAAATGAATGTCACGACCGCCACGGATCAACACCGTGGACCAGCATTAATGATGGTGGTGGCGGGGGTCGGGGCGGCGGCGGTGGCAGTTGTTGCTGCAGTAGTCCGAGTCGCTACAAATGTTTGTGTTGGCATGCCCCTTCTCACTGCACTTCAGACGTGCTTGGGCACAAAGTGTTTACGAAGCTACTGCCGCAGCCTTGCTTTCTCGCACAGAGTGTCTCATGCCTCCTTATGTACCTGCTGCACGATTCAAGTCAGCTTGATTCCACCTTATTTCACAAACATACTCCCCAAGTGCTCGACACCCAAGTAACATTGTCTTCCGCCCGTGTCGGGTTCTGCCCCACAAGATGTTGTTGAGACTGATTCTGTGCGTCTCTGCATTCATGTCTCGTCCGGAGCCAGATATGGAAAGAGTCCCAAGTTTCAGGGAAGCTGGGGCTTTCAGGAGTTCAGAACTAAACCCCAATGTAGGGGTCTTCAGAATTACCTATACTATTTCGACGGGTTCCTTATATTCTGATTATAGTATAATCTACCCCCAAACCCTATTCTTATAATTAAGACCCCTACGTAAGCTAATTGCTAAGGCCCCTACCTTCAACTCACAGAGTTCCTGCTAAGCTGCGGCCTGTGTCTTCTACGAAGCTGGGGAGCTCCGGTTTTGGGGTTTGGTGTTTAGGGTTAAGGGTTTAGGGTTTGGGGTTTTGGGGTTTTGGGTTTGGGGTTTAGGGTTAAGGGTTTAGGGTTAAGGGTTTAGGGTTAAGGGTTTGGGGTTTCGGGTTTCGGGTTACACTGCGGCACCAGGTCCAATGGTGGTTTGGCGAATGCGGCCTCGCTGATGAGCAGCCCTTCTTCTGCAGGGATCTGCAGGGATACTCGTTTTTACGCCAGTGAGCAGTTCATGCTCATTGAGTGAAGTCGAGTAACTTGCGTACCTTGCTAGTACAGCCACGGTCAGGGAGAGCATGACATCCATGAGAAAGGATCGCTGGGAGTAGCGGCAGCAATGACAGGCAACATTAGCGAGGACTGCCACCATCCTCTTCCAGACATCGTTATCATCACCAGCAGCCGTGTAGGTGGTGCCCTCACCTGCAGTATGAACTGACTACTTGACACCTGGTTATATACGCGCTTGTAAGATGATCTACCCGTAGGATGACTTCTGTAGAGTATCAGTTGCATGTGCTTCCCCAGTTGTTCGGTCTGTGACATGCTGATCAGGTCGAGCTTCAAGTTTGGGGCTTGTTTGTGCCGACATGCCGACATCCACCATAACAGCAGTGGCCCCACCACCACCACCACCACCACCACCACCACCACCACCACTGCCACCTCCACCACCACGACGACGACTACTGCAGCCGCTGCCGCTGCTGCTGCTGCCGCTGCTACGACTGCTGCTACTACTACTGCTACTGCTACCGCTTCTGCTTCGCCGACGACGACGACTATTGCTGCGATAAGGACTACGACGACGACGACGGCTACTGCTACTAGCACTGCTACGACGACTACTGCTACCACCGGAAACACCACAACGACCTACGAACCCCTGCAAGTAGTAAAATGAGAACCGGAATACAACATAGGAGTGATACTGACAGATTCAGCCATCACATTGTCAACAGGATCATTGGGGAGCTTTGTTCCCTCGTTTCGTGGTCCCAAGGAGGATTAGGAGATCAGAGTGCTAGGGGCCAGACCCAAACGTTCAATCCCCATCCCCGAGTTCGCTGCTTCCGAACCAGAAGCTCAAATCTGCATCCTCATAAGGTTCGAAGAGCTGCTTCCTCCGGCAGGACGCACTCGAGTTCGGCATTCACTTCAGGATTTCGAGTTGAAGGTTATTGGATACTGTCCTTCAGTGATTTTCAGGTGTAGAAACGGCCCTTCAAGGCACATATTCGCAGGCCTGAGGATCTCCGAGGAGTCTGAATTGGTTGCCGACGACTTTGGACCGAGCCATATATAGATCAGCGAGTGGAGTCGAACCGATTTTCGTCAACCGACTGCCGAGATTTTCCTATCAGGGATCCCTAAACCCTGAGCCCGAAGAGAGAAAAACTGAGCTTTGCGACGAAATCCACCGCTGAGAATCCCGGGCTCTTGAGCTTCACTGGGCTCCTGCAATCTGCTTTGGGGTTTAGAGCTTTCGGGCTTAGAGTCTGCGGGGTTTAGAGCCTTAGGGTCTACTAGGGTGTACGGGTTGTGAACGTTTAGGTTGTGAGCTGTGAGACTACCACAGCGAAAGTCTTACGCCGTTGGTATCCTTGAAACTCTGAGGCTTTGTGTCAGGCTGCCACCTCTTGAAGCCCAAATCCCAATAACTTCCTGTCCAAGCGAGACGGGAGCCCCAATGAATCTGTTTCAGTGTCCAACATCCAGCAGAGTCCTTCGAGTCCTGTCCTTTCAACCATCTCAGGGCTTCTTAACATTCGGAGTAATCCCCTCCAATGTTCAGAAGCTGCCAGAAGGCTGAGCTTTCGTGGGACCATTGCACAGTTCTATACAGTACCATACAACTAGAGGCCATGACACACCACCCAACCCCGAGAAACCTTCGCTCTGCCTTTCGTCACGAGAGATGCCGCCCCGGCCGCTGCTATTGCAGATGCTGCGGAGCAATTGGGTTCGACGGAGGCTCTCTGCATCTTGCTTTGGGCCACGGGATGCATGGCCCATCATCTTGTGTCCAAATCACATCGCTCGACACCGAAAAATCTGCTTGTCCCAGCATTTACACCCTCTCCAGTATAATAGGATTCATGATAACGACGCAAAGCTTCTGAATATCGGCACAGCACATGCCGCCCGCAGGGTGCCAATAGAGGTCCAAACCACGAATGCCCAAGGGCAGGAGACCCAAATCCAGCCATGCTGCGCGGGAGGGCCAGGATGACCGAGTAACCTGCAGCAGTCCTTTTTGCACGCCGTTCTTCTTGCAGTGTAGGTGGTGGTACCAGCGGAGGCTGTGGCCAAGAAGAGGCACGAGACTTAAAGTTTGATCGGCTCACCCTAAACCCTAACTAAAACCCGGTGATGCAACGGCTTTCGCGTTTAGCCCCGGCGGTGGTGAAGATCTATACAAATCCACAAATATTTGAGTTTAAGATCTATAGGGAGATCTATGCGAGCCCACAACGGGCCATCTTGCCCAGCGTCAAGAGCCAGCGGTAGTTGCAGGCTGGATGCGCCTTTGCTGGCGACCTTCCTGGGCTGTCCTTTGGTGATTGTGCCGGAGTAGGTGCGGACTGAGCACAGATGGACGGCCGAATCCTGAAATCAGCATGGCACTCGCTTGTCCCAACCTGGACCTAGCTTCTGCTATTCTCAACACGGCACTGAACCCCAGCACGTTCATCTGAGTTCTGGCTGGTGCTGGAAGGATTTTTTGTGAAACCATCCTGCCATTTGATAGCGCAGGACGGGAAGTTCCTACTTATCCCTCGGGCCAGGACATCCTGTGGTACCGGGGCAAACATGTTTGACTCCTGCGCCAATTCGATGCGTTTCGATGCGCGATACAGAAACTGTTTAAGAACTCGCGCGGGATCTGTGTTTCCGCCACAAACAGCCGCTCACTAACGCATGGAACAGTGCTTTTAAGAAAGCTGATTTTGTCATTCATTGCTGAATCGCAGATACTGCCGACCCAACTCGCACGGATGCTAGGTTCTTGTGTGCGCTATCCGTTTTGGCTCCACTAGCCTACTAGCTTCAGCTCAGACGAGGCTGATGGCAGGTGAGACTCGTTCTTGTACGCTTGCGCATTACGCAAGCTCGGAGCGAAAACATCGTGGATGATCTGACCCTCCTTGTTTGTGGGTATAGTTGAAGTGTTTACTATAGTATTTTAGTAGTATATATTATAGCACGTTCTCAGACAGGTTATGGCAATTGGGGACCGGGGTTTGCACTCACTGCTGAGATCAACAGCATGAAGGTATGCCGAGCATGTCCACGAAGGCAGTCGTAGGAAAGTGCTCCATCAGTGTTCATCAACAACAATGGTAAGAATGAAAATCAGAGTGATAGTAATCATAATCAGAATCATGATGATAGCAATAGCAGCAATAATGATAACTAGACTAACACTGATTAAAACAGCAATACAAACACAGTAGTAATAAGAATAAGAAGACGAATTTCAACCATGACAACAATAGTCGCAGTCATCATCATCACCATCATCATCATCGTAATCATCATCATGGGCATATTGAGACAATATACTGATACCCACTGTAGTTACCATTATCTTAGCAGCACTCTTTCGGCTGCAAATCTGTACTCGATTTGCAGGGTTGTATACCTTGATACGCATTGGACACATGTGCCCACAAATCGATGTGTGTCATCTCAGGGCTGTCAAGTTATCAATCGTAGAAGCCAGGTCAAGCATTACGACCAGGATGCGCACACACACACACACACATAGAGGCACGTATATGCAAGCACACGCAAGTCAGAGGCATATCTTTTTTAGGGTTGGAGGTTTAGCATTTACCAGGGTTTATGGGGGGTTTGGGATACTGGGCCCCACAGAACCTCCAGCCCTTATCGAACCGAGAAATATTCTAAGGCATCTTCACCTTGGTCTACATGCTTGGGGGCACCGCCCGGCTCGGAATCCTCGCAACCCTGTGCCTTGGCTCCCTCTGCGTATCGTTTAGGGAATACAAACGGAGGGATGTGCAGGAAAGACTCCTTGGTATGGCTTGGTTACGCCGACTCCTAAGCACTCAACCAGCGAAAGTAAACGCTAAACCCTAAAAGATGTTTTCTGTCCCTGAATCCCTGTGCCTGTCTCAGGAACCTTTCGCAGATCTCAGAGTTTGCCCTGGTCGCTGGTACGCAAAGAGTTTACACAGGGGCAAGCTGTTCCCTCCACGTGTGGGAGCTCATCCTTCCTTCTCTTCTTCCGACCCCTGCTCCCTTTCGGGCTGGTGTTGCTCCTTCTAACGCTGCCAGTTCCACGAGCTACCAGACACAACGACGAGGACGACCACGTCGACGACGACCAACACGACAACAAGGATCGCTAGGACCACCACTTCTGCCACTCGCTGGTCTGGTGCTGCAGCTAGTGCTAGTCCGACTCCTAAACTCCTGATCCTCCTCCTACAACAAAAGCTAAGACTGTACCTACAACTATAACTACTGCTACTACTACTGCTACTACTACTGCTACTGCTACTGCTGCTGCTACTGCTGCTGCTACTGCTACTGCTACAGCTGCTGCTACTGCTACTGCTACTACTACTGCTACTACTACTGCTACTGCTACTACTACTACTACTACGACTACCATCACCACCACCACCGCTCCTGCTCGTGCTCTGCTGCGACAAAGATGACGACACTATGACGACATATGAACGAGGGCTAGGTCGAGGTGGCCAACTGCAGTCCTCCTCGTTTCGATCGCTGATCTTGTCGTCGATGCAACAGGTAGAACCTCGGTAGAGTACGGTGTTCAGCTTACAGAATCAGCCGCTAAGCGGCTAAGTGTTCTGCAGTTCCGTCTTGTTGGTTGGTCCTGGCTTTGTTTCGTTCGATTGGACAATGGCATCTGAGGAGCAACCAGCAAATCAACTCCCCGAGGCCCTGAACCGATGCGAGGGTTTGTCCACAGAGTGTAGACAGACAGGAGGTCGCGCAGCAAGAAGCAACCAACCCCCTAGCTAAACCATGGGACCCGTAATCCTAGACCTCGAAAGGAGCTTTCAAAATGCGATCCAGTTCGAAGAACCCAGAAACCTCAAGGTGCAGAAATTGCATTAGGGTAATTCTCCATGTTAGGGTTCCTTTTCAGGTCCCCAACATAGTACGGCACGCTTATAAAGGGGACCCCAATAAAGAGAGCTACCCATCTAGCCTTATGTTGAGGTCTCCAAAAGGCATTGTTTTCTCTGCCATCTCAGGTCATTTGCTCCCTGGGCTCCTTCGCCGCAGCATCGAGCTTCAGGGTGTGGGTTTAGGGGTTTAAAGGTTCAGGGTTCAGGGGTTCAGGGGTTCTAGGGCCTATGTGGTATTTAGAGGAACGAGAGTACTTGTTGTCGATGGTTGTTTTTGGTGCAAGGGAAGGGTGGCTTGTTATTACGCCTGGGGCTCAGATGGTAAAGGCGGTTAGGAGCTAGTGCCTTGCCCAGGTATTAACAAAGGACATATCGATGTCTCAACGCTGGAGATCATCATCTGGGCCGCTTGAATGCAATCCTCTTCTGTTTGCAGGCGAAACTGGATCCTAAACTCAGACCTCTCGTGTCGTGGTGTTCAAGAAGATCCTTCGATTCGCGACAGAGCTGTACATGAGTGCTGGTGTCATTCGTGAGACTGCGACGTGGAACAAGGTGTTCATGATCTTGTCTGTCCTTTCCTCCAACATCATCAACTACAACCACGAAATTTTCAGGACACAGGGCGGCAATTCGTGCATCATTGTACTTGGGACAGGGGCACAGCATCATGACACAGATCATGCTGTTGCCTGTTCGCGCTTTCCGGTAGCATGACGTCGGCGATGCCTGCCAGGATCATGGCATGGTTGTCGCGGAAGGTGGCCCAGTACAAAGCAATGCTCACGACATGTGGTTGTTAACACGGCCGTGTAGGCCAAGACCGGTTGTACGATGGCTAATCAATGTTTTGGTGGTGATGCCGATGGTGGTGGCGACGAGTGCGACAACGACGACGATGGTGATGGCAATGATACTGTCGGCAATAGTGCTGCTGATGATGACGATGGTGGTCCTTGCTTGAAACTCAAAACAAATGTATAAACCTCCTCTGCATGTCCGCAGGTAAGCAAGAAGGGCATTGAGGATGCCAATGAGGAGCAGACGCCGGACGCTCAAAGCCCACTCAAAACAGTGCTGCCCGGCCGTTTCTGCTCGGTCTCTCTCCTAGCGTTTTGACTCTGCAGCCGAGCAGTTGAGCTTTCTGGGTCGATAGTATTGGTATGTAACGGTAAGTGTGTGTGTATATATATATATACATACAGAGAGAGAGAGAGAGAGAGAGAGTCTCCTTTGCAGAACGGCCTCAGCCTACACCCACACCTAGGGCTTCCTCGCTTCGTACGCCTAATCACCCCCACTTCAAGAACCCGCAGTCCGGATCTACCACAGAACGAGCGGCTTGAAACAGGCATGAGGACGAGCGTGACATCCTTCTTCTTGGCCTGGCCCTCGTGAGCCGACTATCGCACCAGCCGCGGTCTGAAGCCTGTGTGACATGTGTGTACATGCACACACAATGACTTGCATATTGTACGTACATACATACATACATACATACATACACACATACATAGACATTTGCATTTACAGTTACATATAATATATACATATATACATACATA
>CAJNDV010023891.1:144218-155819 GCA_905221635.1 Symbiodinium sp. CCMP2456
GGTTGAGCATATATATATATATACGCGGTTTGCGCATTTGCTTCGAGATATTTGTGTACGTGTGTTTGCTGTCGGCATGCATTTCGCAAGCATTATCTCTATCGTAGTCCTTCGGTCTTCGGAGGTGCCTTAAACCCTAAACCAACCACGATTGTCGATGCGTACCTTCGAAGGCTTCTTTCATTTGTTTGACTTGAACGCGAAAGAATACAGTTGCACTGCACTGTCTGTAGTTAGGTGACCTTCTATCATGCGTCCTTTTCCGGGCCCTCTTTTCTGTTTTGCATTGCTTTAGCCGTCCTCGTCAATGCAACAAAAATTTGTCCGGCGGTTTGATGTTTTGATTTTCAAGTCTGCTGAGGGTCAATCTTAACTGGGTAGATGGTCACAAGAAGGTCTGGCGCTAGATTCTAAACTCTAAACTTTTAAGACCCCTCGAAGGATTTTGATGAGCCTTAGGCCTGCAAAGGTTTGTAGCCTTCTCGGAGGATTTTCATGGGCCTCAGGCTGGATCTTGAAGGGAGTTGCAGCCTTTGATAAAGATTTTGGCGGGCATAAGGCTGGATTTTGTTTTTGATGAGATATGAGGCACTTCCGAGCTTTCTCATTGTGTTCACTGATTACTATACTATTGTACTACTGTACTACTACTATACGAGCGTACTTATGTACTACTCTGCTGGGACGGGGTCTGGGGAGCACACTGGGATCACAATACCTGAATGCAGATGCGGCGCTCATTACGTGCTGCGCTCGGCCAAGCTTTGTGCGGAGCGTCTCTTCGAGCTCCTCAACAAATACGAAACTTGGACTGGGCACTTGGACCTTTGAGTGTGCAGCGTTGAAGTGCCCCCTAAACCCTAAAGTGGGCTTCGAGGGTCTTTTTGTTGATCATTTTTCTGCGCTCGCCCAAGTGCGAGCCCATTGGCCAGCTGCAAAAGGTATGTTCTTCCGTTCTCGATCCGTCAGCCTCAGTATCGCAGATTGCGCAGAAACCCCCAAACAAGCCAAAACTAGAAGCCCCAAACCCTAAACATAAAGCAAGCCCGAAAGCTAATCCTGGGAGCGAACGCAAGGAAACGGACGCTGGGATGTCCGATCTCAAGCGTCGCTTCGACAAGTACAAGAAACGGGACCGCTCATGTCTGTCGGAGGGGGGGGGGGGGGGGGGGNNGGTGGTAGCAAACATAAAAATGGAACATAAGTTAATACAGCTGTGTGAAGGAATCGGACGCAATTTAGTAGTGCACTGTGATTATATAAAGCGTTCGGTTAGCCTTCAGCCCTTGCACTGTCGCTTGAAGTGTCGGGCTTTTGTCGCTGATGTCCCGAGAGTCTTCGGACAGAGAGCATTTGGATCAGGAGGTTCGGGCAGAGGCTACCCAATGTAGCATAAACATATACTGTAATAGCATATCACGGCATATCACATCATATAACATCTTCCTCAGCCTTGTTGTTTCTTGCTTGTTGCCGTGACAGTTACTGTCGATGTACTAATCTTATTCTGTAGCTATTCTCAGTTGGTCGTAGATCTCGAACGCAGCCTAAGAAAGAAAGTTATGTGGGATTCAGTTTCTGCACATTCTCAACTCGAACCAACTTGATTTGATCCCTTTTCTCGGTGATGACCATGATGACGACAGTGGAATGTGACATTGATGACGATGGTGACGGTGGTAATGTTGATGATGATGATGATGATGATGACTTTGGCTGGTACTTAAGATAACGGTGATGATGCCGATGATCATGAAGCTCCTTGAAACAATGAGGATAATGCTGAGTACAGCGAAGAGTTAGTTTCCTGCTTGGAAGCTTTGCACGTTCGAGATTCGTCTGGTAAGTATGCTTCATCTGCATGGCCAGCTGAATTAGCTGCTTCTCGTTCGCAATTGATGTTAAGTGTTGCCATGTGTTGCCAGAATGGCAGTAGTTGCCGTTCGATTGCATCAACCTGCAGTGCAAATCTGATGAGACCCCACGAAGACCCTAGAGAACCTATGACCTACTTCAAACCACAAGCTCTGTGCGCCAATGTTGGTGGGTTCGGAGGGCTGTAGCGGACGAGGTCGCCCGTGTCAGTACATCCCCAACCCCAAACCCCGAGCCTTCAAACCTTAAACCCTCTAATGAACCCTCTAACTCCAAACTTTAACCTGCGGAAGGAGAATGACGAGCGGCGAAGCTTTGTTGGGGTTGGCGTTTAGTGGCCGGGACCTCAGATGTGAAATGATAATGGAGGCCCAGGCAACCATGCAGTGCACAACCAGGTGCAGGTGCAATCAATGCTACTGATCCCTCTAAGGTTAAAACTAAATAGTAGGAAACGGGTACCGTTATTACATTACAGTGTGGTACGCCTACTGGGTAGTAACTTCTTAAGGTAGAGTATCCAAGCACGTAGCATAGTCGCGAGCGAGCGATGTCACCTTGGAGTCTTCGTCGAGTTGAAAACGCCGCTCTCTCTCTTTACACATGTTCTCGTCATATAGTTTTCCAGGTGGTTCAGAAGAGTGATGTTTGTCTCAGCACAGAATGTGAGCAGCTTCACAGCATCCGCCAGCAGGCTGGCCCTTCAGCTGATGGCAGCCAGCGAGGATGTGAGCACACGTCTTCCAGTACTCTAGCCCATGGATATCTACGGGACTTCTGTTTCGCAGTGTGCGCCAGCTGGGAACGGTCGTGATGACCTTGTCATGGATGCCGCTGTCAAAGGTTTCGACCATGCATCACTACTGGTACAACCGATTTAGCATTGAATTTGCGTTTTCATCTCTAGCATGTGGGGGTGGCGGGTGGGGTGCACCCAGAAATTGCAAGTGGGCTGGTGCGGACTTGTTGTGGAGTCGTGGGGTGTGATGATGTTACATTGCAAACGTGCTGTGTGGCCTGCCTTGTGCGGATGTGCTGTGGCGGGATGGACGTGATGGAAATGCCATGGCATCTGCCAGTTCGGGATTTATGTCGGATATGAACCACTGACATCCTGCAAGACAACGAAACAAAGCATTTCTTGTATACCGCCTGCTGAACGCCACATGAAAGACTTTGAGGGTCACTGCTGGATGCTTCAACTACCCAGCTTTTTGGTGCACTGCTTTTGCACTGTAGCATCAGCTGTCAAGGTTGCGTAGGACAGCAGGGCCCATTAGTTGTCGTCTCCGATCTGCCACGGCTTCCTGCTGACAATCAGCGCCACGCGCCAAAAGCGGAACAGCCACAGGGTCACATTGGCCAGACATCCCTTCTTTTTCCTGTTGATGCCTATGCCCCATAGCCTAGAAGAGGCCAGGACACGATCATTGAAGATGCAAGGGCTTTAAGCTGCCAACCTCATGAGGTGTGAATCGCTTTGAACTTTCGTGCCTCAGCTTTCTGACGTGTCCTGCAGACTCAAGGGGGCCAATCACAGACAGGGTGGGGCGTGTCATCCGAAGGATCTCGCTGCCCTGATGTGCTTTCGGGCCTAAGGCCCCACCAATTGCTGCATTTGCGCTGTGATTGGGCCGATCTCCTAGCCAAGAGGTTTATCGCAGCTCAGGAGGTAGCATGAGGCTGAGAGCTTAGGACGCGGAGTTTACAGGCGTCTCAGCCTTGGTCTAGTCATCAGAGCACAATGTTTCAAACAGCGGTCGACATTCTGCGACTCAACCATACCTCTGGACGGGGTCAGCCCTCAATTAAATGCTCAATGAGCATGCAAGCAACTCCTGCCAGGCACTTGGTGGCTTTATTTTTGCCAAGTGTCCTGCTCCAGCTTGTGCACCCGCCTCGAGAAGGAGCTATGATTCTAGATTGGGCGTGCCTTACAAACTTACAGATGGAGAGAACTGCTCCGAAACAAGAATGACGACAAGGGTGCCCAAAGCTGAACTAAAGTGGTATGACCGGAAGAAGCGCTAGCTGATGCTAGCTTGCGAACGTGGAAACAGCCTGCGCCTCCTTCTTTCAGAGTGTAGGGTCTGCATAATCAGTCATTGTAATTGTATTCCTCCAGGTTCCTAGATTAACCATAGTCTAGCGTAGCCCAAAAACCACTATTCTCGTTTATTCTGGCCTCTGCATGAAGGGTCCAGCCGCGCAGGTACCAGGGTTGAAGGCTGACTGCTGGACGTTCCCAGCTCTGAGCTGCAGGCAACATTGTCTCTGAACGAATGCTGGCTACTGTCGCAGCTGCTATGGCTTTGAGTCGAAGAATTGTAGTAGTATTACAGAAGTCTCCGCGCACTTCTTGCAACCTCTACCGCAACAAACACGGAAGCATAAGCTGCTTCAAGAACCCCCAAGAAAGCAAGCATAACTATGAGAAAGCCGAGGCTCAAGCGACAAAAACGCCCCACACGAGGAAGACTTCAGCTGCTATGGCCCACAACGCAGCGGCTGCCTTCGTTTCGAATTTTTCGCTCATTGCCCTGGGTCTTCTGCTGAAGCGGTGCAATATCGTGCAGGATGGAGCGTGAGGGCAAGGGTTCGGGGTTTAGGGTAAGGGCAGTTTGTAGCTATTGCTTGCCCATTGGCCGATCAACAATATGGTTCCGCGTGGTGGTCTTTCCAATCTACGGCTTCTCTGACCTGGTGATGATTTTGACAGCCCTCCCCCGACTGTCTTCAAATGTTCTTGAGGGCATGGTGTTTTTGTCGGGAAGCTACTCTCCAACTCTGTCGCCTAACTCGTTGCCAGATGCTCGAATCGGCGAACATAGGTCGTGGCTGCTGTTTTCCCATTGCGATTCCTAGCTCTGTGGAGGAGAGAGATGGGCGCACGCTGCTGAAGCTGGCATTGAACGTGGCCACACCCGTGCCTGGCCTGCAAGGGCTCTAAAAAGCCAAGTCAGCGCCAGACTTGCGATCGTTGCAATTGCACCCGTCGCCTGAGAATAAGTGCTCCGAGATCTAAATCATACTGTAAAGTGGGTCCACTCACGACCACCGTGCTCGTCATGGAAATCGGAACTCATCATCATCATCACAACCAAGTTGTATGGTCTTCATCAGCGGTATTTGTCATGTACAAACCGTTACCATCATCATCGTCTGCATCAATGTCTTCGTCATCGCCACCATCGCCATCATCGTATTATTCAGCATCTTCATCTTCATTACTAACATCCTTATTTGCGTGTTCATCACCGTTCACATCATCGTCATCATCATCATCATAGGCATAGCCTGGCCCATGAGTGTCGTCGTGATTAGTCGTCATCCTTGGTCAGCCTTACAACAGAAGTCTATAATGTCCATCGCATGACTGTCACAATGACCTCCATCAGCACCATCTGCTTTGAAGAAGGTGCTGCCTTCACTCGCAAGGCGGTACTGCCACAGAGCCATGAGCGGCATCGTTGTCCTTGCTCAGCATACCTTCAGCATTGCCATCAGGATCATCAACATCATCTACATCAACATCATGACCATCAGTATTGTTTTCTTTTTCTATCTTGTCTGGGCATGAAGACGATGTTGATTACTGCGACGCTGTTCCTCCGTATCACAACCGTCACCACCGTCCTCTGTACCCTTCACACACACGGTATACCCTGCAATGCAGTCCTGTCGTTCCACGATTTGCGTTCTCTTAGGTTCTGGTCGTATCTGTTGTGTTGTTGCGGCTTCTCTGTTGGCATCGACCTGGCTTGAGTTGGAGCCTGACGCCTCCGAGTGCCAACTTAGGGTTGTGGGGTATGTGTGTATGTATGTATGTATGTATGTATGTATGTATGTATGTATATATATATATATACATACTGTTATATACTTGTATGTACACACACACACATATACATATGTATGCATGTGACAGATTTTTAGAATGAGGAGCCCTGGGGAATGCCCTAACGATTGGAGCAGTGACTCGCCGACAGGCCTTGCTGCTGCACACCTTCGTGGAAGCACCAGGGGGCAACTGCGAGATGCATTCGGACATGAACCAAAGTATGTGCCCATCATTTGACCTGTATCGTCTATATACTTACTTAGACTAAGAATAAATGCGTGTAGTACGCAGACTAATAACTAATACTAAACGCTGGTACTACCGCTAATACTATATACTACATGATACTATTACAAACTGAATAAACTCATAAACCCTAATGCGATTGTGTTGTGTGATCTCATCGTGTGGTCGGCTTCGAGAGCATGGGAGCATGGCCCGTGGGAGCACACGCCGAGTCTACTGCATTTGAGGCACTGCGCTTCGTTCGCTTTGCACAACCTGGGCTTAACATCAAAGTGTGAAGAAGTACCACCACTAATCATCAAGGACCCTACATTACAAGCCTGTTTCCGGCCTCGCATCTGCCCGCGAGCCCGAATCTCATATTTGGTTGGGAATCCATGCCATGACGAGTCTAGGGCCAGGGGCTTGGCTTTTAGGGTTCCAGGTTTCGGGCTTGTAGCTAGATTATACATTTGCAACACCTTCGAGTGCGTGCAAGCATGAGGTAATCTCCTGGTCTGCCCGTCGGCTCGCTAGCACTAGGATGCAAAGCATCTTCGTGGCGTTTCATCATAGCCGGCGTCATCATGACTACCCTCGTCATCCTCATTACCATCATCACCTTCACCCCTAAACCTTAATCCCCAAACCCTAAACCTTAAACACCCGAAACCCTGAACCCTTAAACTTAAGCCCCAAACCGTACCCCCTTAAAGGAGCCCTCAAAAGGAACCCTTACAGGTAACCCTTGAAAGGAACCCTTAAAAGAAACCCTTCAAAGAACCTTTAAAAGAGCCCGAAACCCTAAACCCAGCTAAACCCTAAACCGTTATCTAAAGGCACAGCCGCTCCATCCCTCGCTCTGGCGGCCTGGTTGCTGAGCTTTGGCTTGGCTGCCCTGGGCGGCTGGTGGGGCTTTCGAAGGAAGGAGCGGCAAACGTCATTCCTTGTAGGTGATAACATGGTATATCTATACATATACATAATATTTATATATATATATATATACACACATATATATCGTATATGTATATAGACATATATATATATATATATATTACACACATAGTTTTATTTTATTCAGCAGGCTGAGAGACCGTTGGTCGCGCCTAATGCAAAACACAAAACAGGTAAATTCAAGTGAAACTAGTCCTCAGGACTTCGTAACCCGTCCTCGATCTCACGGACCTGCCGAAACCAGCCATGTAGCTGCCAGCTCAAGGGAAGTGAGAGCTGTACATGAGGCTCGGAGAACGACTCGCGTGCTAGCCGACAATAGCATCTCGTCGCCGAGCCGCGGCAAGCGGGGCCCCTCCTATATAAGGGTAGCAAAAAGCCGGGACAAGGCAGCGGATCCAAGCGGAAGGAGACAATTCCACCAGACAAGACGAAGGGCATGGTAAAGTCAACAGGCCCGGGGAGTCGGGGAGGTCGGGGCAGCAGACTGACACATGCTTGGTCTGTTGTGTGCGGTGAAAGGTGTCACAGACAACCTCAGGATCCAACATCAGTACAACATCTTCGATGGTGTCAGAGAGGGCGTCATCGAAAGCATCCTGAGAGGCCCACAATCGAAGAGTGCACCACAGTACTCCATACCAGCTTGGGTTTGGGGAGGTCAAGCCGGTCAGAGCATCAAGCAGCCCTTTGCTGTATGAGGCAGGACCCAGGATACACACATATGTGTGCATATATATATATATATACACGTATCTATCTACTTACCTTTCTACCTATCTGTCTATCTGTCTATCTGTCTATCTATCTACCTACCTATCTATCTATCTGTCTATCTATCCGTTAGATAGATAGATCGATCGATAGGTAGGTAGGTAGGTAGGTAGGTAGGTAGGTAGGTACGTAGATACATGTATTATTAAGTGGACAGTAGATACAATAACAGTATAAAGTATATAGATCGATAATCAGATACACCGGCTGTACTTGAAGCAGGTGCACTGTTTCGGAAAGCCACAGGTAGGTCACGCAGGTGAGGTTTTGCGTGAATGGATGCATTTGCTTCCGACTGTGTTTTTAATGTCAGTATGTGTTTTCATGCTGAGGCTTTGAGCAACAATCCCACAGGAAAGGTGGCATATTCCCTGCATTATCGTACACACGCTACATGAATGCTGCAAGCTAGCCTGTCTTGCCTCGCCGCAATTAAGAGACGAGGGAAGAGTGGGGGGGGGGGGGAACCTGCTCTGTGCATACAGACCAAGGCCAGCTTGTCACAGAGTCCTGAACAGTCCATCTCTCGGGGTGGGGCTGGTGGTGCAAAAGGCCAACCCGAATCCAATTTTCAGGTGGGCTTCGAAAATGGGAGGGGGTTTGGGTCACTGGAGAGTGGATTGCATAAGAGCTGGTGGAACCTCTGACCGCTTCGGCCGGGGCCGAGGCGAATTGTAGATGGTGCATAATATAACAGATGGCTAATCGAGAGTGGAATGTACCACAGTACAGAGCTAGAAGCTTCAGGGTTTGCGTCAAAGTCATTCAGATGCCAACACGTATTGCCTCGAGCTCTTGCCCCGATATTCTCCCCTAAGCGCTAATCCCTCAACCTTAAACTTTAACTCGACTGGGCCTTGCAAGAGTTTCAAGATCTGGCTTGGCAGGAGTCGTGCCATGAACGCGCACTACTCACTGGCATGATGACTGGGCTGAACTTGGGAATGTTCCTTAGCCTGAAATAAAGTGGAGCAGAAGGCAGCATGCTTTGCCCCGGCCCCAGACCTTAAAGTTGGTTGATCAAACATACGGTCAGATAGAGTTTATTGAATGAGCGTCACAGTGTGAGTAGGGAGTAGTTATGATGGGTTGAAGGTTTACGGGAAGTTAGCCGACTCGACTCGCTCATGTAGGGACTTTAAGAGATATGCTAACTTATTCAGCTTCCTCTTGTTTTATGATTCAGAAGTAGGGCCTTTCCTGAGGTTCTCCTATCCCATCATCCACGGAATATTCGGAGTGGAAGGGCTCTGCATTGTGGCCTGCCTGGATATTCCGCCTCCTGGCTTCGGCGTGTAGTGAAGTGGCTTAGAGTTTAGCGTATGGGGGTTTGAGATTTAGGCTTTGGGCTTTGAGGGTTTCGAGTTTGGGGTTGAGGGGTTAGGGGCAAACGCGCGGGAACCACTAGTGACTAGTGTCACTAGTGAAAGTACACTGTGTTCGTGGTGTTATGCGTTCGTGGTATCAATACATTTTGCAGCACCGACTTGCCAAAATTGACACTGATGTTTTTGTCATGATTCTTCCGGATGGTAGAGCTATCAAGGGTCATTTCAAGTTCACATCCGCACCACACCAACACATGGTTGCACCTGTATAGTTTTCTCCCAACATAGCATACTGGCATACCCCCCACATCCTGACCACCTCCGAAATCCCCAAAGCTATGCGTCAAATTGCTCCAATTCAGCCCAAAGCAGAAGTACGAACAGCACATTTAATTTAAACATACTACGATATGCGGAAATATATGAAATAGCGAAACGACGATGCCGGCGTGTTCATCATCGCCATGTTTGCATGATTGGCGGGACGCAGGGCGCATCGACTGTGGATGTTATGCATCACTTGTAGAGGGTTTGGTTGGAGCCATTTTGGCCATAGCAAAGTCATCCCTCGCGGTAGCTGATGAAAGCCTCAATTTGGCACCGATGGCTGCCTGGATCATACTTTGTGGTCCTCGTTGCACATGCAACTTCTCTGGCTGTGCTCATAAGTTTGACCAGAGACACTGAACTCCGACGCCCACCTTCAGACAGCGTCTTGCTCGCCGGACTGATGTTACCAATTTTAGGAGTTGGTTGTGTGGTAGCCTTTCTCTGGAAAAAAGCGAGGCGTTCATCTCATGCCATGTCAGCATGTGGCTGTGCTATCGTCAGCTGGGTTGCGCTCATGTTGGAGTCACCCTGCTTGATCTCAGAATGCCGTCCTGAGACCAGCCTTGCTATCGCAGTCATGCGCATCGCTGCCGTGCTCAATTTAGCAGGGCATTGTTGGATGCTGTTGCTCGTGGCTTCACTACTAGACCTTTTGGAGAAGTCATCCAATCAGAGATACTGCAGCAGCTTCGTTCGAAAGCTCGTCTGGGTGCAACCCTTGGTGCTTGGCATTTCACTTGTCCTGCCAAGTGCACTCTTGCAAGAGCTCCTCATCGTCTTTAGTGAGCTGATCACCAATGTGGTGATCATCATGACAATCCGTGCCCTGACCTTATCCATCTTCCAGCTACGCAAGATTTTGCATAATGCAGAAGGGTTGGATGACACAGCAATTCCTGCACGGTCTTCCTTAGCATTGGCCCGGCGTACTACGATACTACAACTGATGTTTGTGTTTCTTTCTGATCCGAATCTCCGCTATGGCACTTTCAGCAGAGTATACGATTGTCACTGCGTGGCGGGAGCTCGTGAAAGCAGTCTTACTGCTGCTCATGTCCGGGAGCCACAGGGTGGCAAATGCAGACGGTCCAAACGCACAAATGGATGGTTCGCGATTTTGCAAGAACTCGATGGAAGCCAGACGGCAAGCATGCTGCAGGTTATGTCCCGCAAAGCTCAGTGCAGCACCGGCAAAGGAACGTGACGTGAGACTGCCTTGGAAAGCAAAAGTCGAGGAGCTTTCGTTGCGAGGTATGACCTTGCGCAGCCTTTTGCAGTTCTATCAACAAGATCTCCCATCCATACCAGACTGGAGGTATGTGCCGAAGGACCACAAGACCAGAGATGTGGTTCGGAGGGCAATCATTCCTCTCACAGGCGCAGAAGGCTGCGCATTTGCGGCCTCTAGTCTGAACAGAGATGGGGCTCAAAGGGCCGCCGTTATGGTGACGCACAATCGGGGCAACGTCTACAGGGACTTGCTTGCCGCGGTCGTCTCGGATGCCCTTCAGGAATGCAGCTTCCGCTTGGCCACCGTGCTGCTCGAAGACGATTGCGAATTCCTTTGCAAGATCCTGGCAGAAAGCGGCCGCTTGGATGACACGTATTGGGTCTGCGCCTTTGCAGTGAACCAGCACAACAGCATATGCCACACAAATCCCGGCGACCGCGACCCTCTCACAAACGAGCTGCATCCGGTTTGTAACTGCAGCTGCGTGAATATTTCTGATCCAGATGGCACAAGTGTTGCATCAGAGATAAACAAGTTTGATGACGTGATGTATCACCTCGCAGCCGCGGGAGGCTGCAGGCAAGTAGTTGCCGCAGACGAATCTTTTGACCTTTTCATGCGGAGCTTACCAAGCTTGTGCAGGTCAGGTGTGAACGGGTGGCCAAGGCGTGCACGCATCTCACAATGCGAGTTGCGTTACTTCGCAGTGTGGTGGTCTCCGCGTTGACCTGGGCGGCTTGTTGGCAACAGCACAGGGTTCACACGAGGCAACGGTGGCAGAGTCACATTGAGAGGGCGCTGTGGGCAGGCAAAGTGGCTTCGCGCCGCTCGCGCTTGCTTTCACGCACTGTCATTGGCGGCCCCAAGTTGGATCTGGAGTTTGCGGAGGCGGTCGTTCTTCTGCGTCTTGAGTGGAAAAGGCGAGCACTTCAGCTACAAGATGTTCCGGTTCGGCCGCCCCCTCGAGGTTGGAACAAACTTTGTGAAAAATGGGGTTGGGGTGAAGGGCCTGACTCTCAGATCTGTACTTTGATTGGGCT
>CAJNDV010023892.1:0-11559 GCA_905221635.1 Symbiodinium sp. CCMP2456
TAAACCCTACAGCCCTAAACCTTGAAGCGTATCCTCAAACACTACAGCCTAAACCCTGAGCCTTATGCAAGATGGCTTAAAATTGAACACTAAACCGTCTTGAGCGCCGGGTGTAGGAACTGGGTACCTCGGCCTGCGGAATCAAAACTTCGGGTTTCGTGCAGAGGTTCGGCCCGAGGATCTCGAAATTTGTGGTTAAGGTTTTATTGGATGTTTGGAGCCTAAACCCTAAACCCTCAAACACGAAAACCTAAACTGCTGTAGCCTTTAAGTCGCCATCCACACCATTTACACCACGATCAGCATACCCAGAGCCTCCAAAACCCCTCAATTAAGGAATATACCTTAAATTATATTAGGATCCTTAATAAGATTTAAGGTATATTCCTTAATTAAGGGGTTTTGGAAGCTCTAGGTAGACGTGAGCACCATCATGATAACCAGCTTTATTACCAAAACACAGTGCTCCAACCCGTGAACCCAAGCTCCGAATGTCCAAGAAAGTTTACGGGTTCAGGGGTTTAGGGGTTCAGGGGTTTAGGGGTTTAAGGGTTTAGGGGCTTAGGGGTTTAGGGTTTAGGGTTTAGGGTTTAAGAGTTTAAGGGTTTAAGGGTTTAAGGGTTTAAGGGTTTAGGGGTTTAGGCTTAGGGGTTTAAGGTTTAGGGTTTAGGGTTCAGGGTTTAGGGGGTTTAGGGATCTAGGGTTTAAGGCTTAGGGACCCCGTCGTCGTGAACAGCCGTGATGATGTGGATAACACTCAGGATAAGCATACCCTATACTCGAAACCCTAAACCCTAAACATCCGAATCCCTCTGAAAGTACAAGACTCGCAATATAGAAATCGCGCGGCAGCTCTTTAGTAATAAAGAGCCCTTACACTCCCGCCCCCTGCCATGAAGAGATGAACCCTAGACCCTACCGTACACCCTACCCACAGAACCCAAGACCCCTTAATTAGGGAATCTACCTCAAATCATAAAAATTAAGGCCCCCATAATTTAAGGTATACTCCTTAGGTTCTCTGGGTAAACCCTAACCCTAAACCCTAAACCCTAAACCCCTAAACCCCTAAACCCTAGACCCTAAAACCCAAAATGCACCTCCATGAGTGCGATCGTACTCGCAATGTTGTAAAGCTTCTCGAGCCTCAAGTTCTGAAGTGTGGGGCTGTTTAGGGTTTAGGGTTTAGGGTTTAGGGTTTAGGGTTTAGGGCTTGATCTTGTCGGGCTTTGCAAACCTATCCAAGAATTACAAACTGCAACAGCCGCATGTTGGGTTTTTGGCTTCGGGCGTGAGGCTCCTGGCAACAACGGGAACGTCAAGCCCTTAATGAACCGTAACCCTAAACCCTAAAACGGGATATCACAAAGCTTCCGGAATGAAGGCTTGGGATTGCACCTGCCGGCAGGCCGCATCTGCGAAAAAGCTGAAGCTTTGCTGGATGTAAGTGGGAAGGAAACCGCTACTGGATGTCCTCGTGTTCTTCTGCCTTGCTGGAGCTTGCTCTGATTCCAACGTGTTTCTGTCAAATACCTTTCCGTCTCTCACCAGCACGTCATTTGGTGCGACATGCGCGGGTGTGTTGAGCCCTGATCGTCTGCATATGACCTCCTCTGGGTATGATTCAAGGGCTGCATGCCCCACTCGAAGCCTGTATACACTCATCGAAAGACGCAAAATGAACGTTACTCTAGATATCTTCCTCTCCGACGCTACAGCATTTGTAGCGACCTGAACTTCATCAGTCTAGGGAAGTTTGAATATTTCGAACTAGCATCCCCTGGTTAATGACTATCCCTCTCACTCTCCATCCTTTTTTTTTTCTCTCTCTCTCTCTCTATATATATATATATGTATATTTATAAACATATGTATGTGTATGTATATATGCACACACATATGCATATACATGTGTATATATATATATATGTATATTATGTATGCACAGACCATAACATGATGCATCCCCAAACCATGTTTCAAGAAGCCCCAACGCCCTGTTCTACCTCCCAAAGCCCCTACGCTTATCAGAACCCTTCTGAAAGAAACCTTATGGATCTCTTATAGAGAGAACTCATATCGATCCCCTGTAGAAGCCCTAAGGAACCCTTTTAGATCCCTGTACAGGAACCTTTAAAACCCCTAAATCCCAAAGCCCCTAGTTAAAGGAAACTACGGTGGGGAGTTTAGGGTATATAGGGCTTCTATAAATAAAGCTTCCATAAGGTATGTAGACCTTCTATAAGGCTCCTATAACGGTAACTACCCACCTGCAAATGTCGTAGACTTATGGAATGAGCCCGTATAGATCCATTGTAGAAGCGGTATAGATCCTGGGTAAAGGAACCCTAAATGCCCTAACCATAAACCCTAAATCCCGAACTCTAAACCCCTGAACCCCTAAACCCTATAAACCCTAAACCCTAATAAACCCTATAAACCCTGAAGCCCTAAACCCTAAATACCTAAACCCTAAAGCCCTGAACACCTAAACCCTAAATACTTAAACCCTAAAGATCTAAACACCTAAGCCATAAACCCATCATGTTCAAGTCCTACTAGGGGCCTTAATGCTTACAATACTGTAATTTTGATATGTAGCCCCCCCAAAACCCTTTTCTAACTATTAAGGCCCCTACATTAAGCCGTAAACCGAAATATGTTCAAGAAAGTTCATAGAGCTCTAAACACCAAAGCCCTAAACCCTAAACCCTAAATACCTACACCCTGAAGCTCTAAACACCTAAACCCTAAAACCTAAACCCTAAACCCTAAATACCTACAGCTCTAAACACCTAAACCCTAAAACCTAAACCCCAAAACCCTAGACCCTTAACCCCTAAATCCCTAACCCCTAAACCCTAAACCCTAAACCCTAAACCCTAAACCCTAAATCCTTCTCTTGAGAGCCGGGCTCGGGATCACCGAAGCGGCTCGCGTGGCAGCGCAGCCTCGGCTCGGCTCCCGGGGTTTTGGGATTTAGGGGTTTAGGGTTTAGGGTTTAGGGTTTGGGATTTAGGGGTTTAGGGTTTAGGGTTTAGGGTTTGGGATTTAGGGGTTTAGGATTTAGGGTTTAGGGTTTAGGGTTTAGGGTTTAGGGTTTAGGGCTTGGGATTTAGGGGTTTAGGGTTTAGGGTTTAGGGTTTAGGGATTTGGGTTTAAGGTTTATGGTTTAGGGATTTAAGGTTTAGGGATTTGGGGTTTTGGGAAGTAAGGATTTGGGAATTTAGGGATTTAGGGATTTAAGGATTTAGGGAATTAGGGTTTAGGGATTGGGGTTTTGGGTTTAGGGTTTAGGGATTAAGGTTTAGGGATTTAGGGATTTAAGGGTTTAGGGATTTAGGGATCAGGGTTCAGGGTTTAGGGATTAGGGTTTAGGGTTTGGGGTTTTAGGGATTTAGGGTTTAGGGTTTAGGGATTAAGGTTTAGATATTTAGGGTTTTAAGGGTTTAGGGTTTAGGGTTTAGGGTTTAGGGATTTAAGGTTTAAGGTTTAGGGTTTAGGGTTTAGGGATTTAAGGTTTAGGGATTAAGGGATTTGGGAATTTAGGGATTTAGGGATTTAGGGATTTAGGGTTTAGGGATTAGGGTTTAGGGTTTGGGGTTTTAGGGATTTAGGGTTTTGGATTTTAGGGCTTTAGGGTTTCGGGGTTCATGGGTTGTTATAAGTAGGGTTATATGTAGGAACACTATGGCTATCACCCATATTAAAGGAGTTATACGTAGGGTTACAAGTAGGGCTCCTTTGAGGGATCCTTTCAGGGATCCTGTAAGGGCTTCCAACAAGGCCCCGTTAGGGTTTGGGGTTTGGGGTGGTTTTAGGTTTTGGGGTTTTGGGTTTAGGGCTTGAGGGCTTAGCCACGTCTGGGGTTTGGGATTTAGGCTTTAGGGTTCACGATGCGAAGGTCCCGTATCAAAAGGTTATGTTGCAAGGCCCTTTTCCAACTGCATGAGGGATTCGAAAGACGACTTACCAATAGAATTTAGGGTTCAGGGTTTTGCGGTTTAGAGTCTAGGGTTGAGGGTTTAGGGTGCTAGGGTGAAAGGGTGAAAGGGTGTTTATTGTAAAGTTGTGACTGAGTTATAGTAAGGAACCCCACATAGTATAGGTAATCATTAAGGCCCCTATATTAGGCCCAAGAGGGCCTGACAAGGTACATTCCTTAATTAAGTGGTCTTGGGCTCTCTGGGATAGGCCCACGGCTTAACCCTCAAACCCTAAACCCCTAAACCCCTAAACTCTAAACCTCGAAACCCTAAACCCTAAAACCCCTAAAACCCCTAAACCCTGAACCCTAAAAGGTTTTCGGGAGCTCGAGACTTAGGCCCAAGGGGCCTTAATAAATAGTGGCTCAAGCTCGGTCTTTTGCATCGGGTGGAGTCTGCACACACGAGTGATGCTACACCGGAATTTTCGTCGGTGGAAAAACTAGACCCGGGAGGGAGGGCGGGTTCTTGAACCGAGCACCGCGAAGCAACCTCACAATCGCCACTACTGTCAGTGGCTCAAGCTCGGTCTTTTGCATCGGGTGGAGTCTGCACACACGAGTGATGCTACACCGGAATTTTCGTCGGTGGAAAACTAGACCCGTAGGTCCCGTATTTACCTCTCGTGTGCCGACAAATCTCCAGGCCATAGTCTGTACCAAACATTGCTCTCTATGCCTTCGTTGGACCATAGTACCGCCTGTCGAAGAACTGATTGAAAGCCTGCAGCGAAAGTGAAGACTGCTCTCTTTTGATCGCTTGAGAGGGCCGGCAGGAAGGTGCAGGCAGCGATTTCTTGAAGATAGACCTCCATCACTTTCGATGAGGCCCAACGGCCTCGTCTGCGGACTAACTCAGAGTCTTCAGTCAGCTGAAGAAGGTACGTGGCTCCGCCTGCCCGGAAGGAGCCAAGGTCCAGGGATCGCACCGAACTGGGAGCTGGCGATGCTCCGACCTTTTTAAGCAAGGTATCAAATCGTTTCCTCAAAGTTTGAGGCGAAAAGGGCCAGAGCTTTTCGCCAGCTTGAAGTGTTGAGAAAGCGATCGTTATAACTTGCACCAGATCTGAAGCTTCAACCTTAGCTGCTTGGTGGCGAGGCCCTCGGTGCCGCGTTTTGGGTTCCTCGATCTTGACCAGCACGAAGGGCTGGGAGTCGTTGACGTCCTTCGGGAGGATAAGGCACCTCCTAGTCGCGGCAAAAACCTCACCTATCCTCATAACTCCTCCGAAAGCCAAAGCAAAGCAGCCTGCTTCACGTACCCATCCCCATAGAAGGCACGCTGTAATGACCGCAATGAGCACCGCCGGGGGAATAGCTGTGTGATGAGAGTAGGGCTCGTCGGCTTGCCAGGCAAAACCTAAGTCCCAAGCCGCTTGCACCTGACGACGAAGTACAGGTTTCATCGAAGTTACTGAGTTGATAGTCTCAGCGTAATGCCAGTACGGGCGCCCTGAACCATACAGGTCGCGCCCATACCTGACAAGAGCATCAGCAACTGCCTCTGCGTCGAAGGGCTTCTTGTCGAGGAGTTGTTGCAAGGAAACTCCAGTCACTTCGACCATCCATGAGGAGAAAGCTGCGGCTAGCTCAACCCTGTAAGACCCTGTACGCGGAAGGACGACACGACCGGACGGGAGACCTGCCGGGGACCTCCTCTCAGCTCGGGCACGATCAGCGGCGTTTCTGGGGCCTAAAAGGACGGCAGGGCAAGACCAACTGAGGCCCCAAAGAATGACAGGGATGATGAAGGTGGGCCCCTCACCCGGGAAACCGAGCGTGGCATCAAAGCGACGGGAGAAGCCTCCTGGGCGAATCCAGCCCCTATCATGTCTGGGGAAGCAAAAGCCTAACTCGCGGGCCTTCCGGCAAGGCTGCAGGGGGACTCTCCAGGGGTCCTTTATGCAGAAGGCGACGGCAACCTGGCGGAGGCCTGTCCAGTCCAAAGTGGCATGCTGGCGGTGTCCGTCAAGGAAAACAGGGCCTTCGCAGACCTGAAGCAGCTCACCTCGCAGGGGAGGAGAGCCATCGAAGCTAATCTCGTGTTCGGCCTTCCCTCCTTCTACGAAAATTTGCCCGTCTTTGAAAGAGGAAACAGGGAAGACAAGGCTCGGGAGGCCCTTCAGGTTATTCCTATCTTTGTGCAAAGTTGAGCGCACCTGGTGGAGCAAAGCAACAGTCGTGAAGGGGAAGCCTGGGGCAACCTGGGCAACGATGCGACAAACAAGCCTGGTGGCGAAGGGAAACCTGACGCTGTCAGACCTGAGGCCTCGGAACGGGCCTTGTGAATAGAGGCCGGATGTCCAGTACTTTACTGCCTCTTGCTCTCGGGCAAAACGCACTCTACCTGCTCCGGGCAACAGAGTTAAGAGGGTCCCGAGAACGGAGGGCAGGAGTCTTTCTTCCTCAAGCGCTCTGGCGGCAAACTCTTCTGCAGGGTGCAAACCAGGGACCGGCGCGCAGTAGAGGAGAGCTGGAGGATCGTGCGGGACTGCCCTGTAGGGGAAGAGGGACAAGGCCAGCAGAAAACTTTCCTTGCTGAACGGCCCTACAAGGAGAGCCGACAGTCTGACCCAGTTCGCCCGGCACTTACTGAGGCCACCAATCTTGGCCGCACAGTCGATACCCCTTTCGGAGAGGCCCTCAAGAAGGCTGGCCCCTGCTGCCTCCCTTAAGTCGGCCGACCTAGTGGGGTCGTCGGAGACATTCAAACGGGTCGGGCCATACGCATAAGCCGGGAACAGTCCTCCAGCAACGCAAATAGCTCCTGCACGTCTGAGGGCAGGCCTGAGCAAGTGCGCGGATGATCTCCCCTTTGCCAAAGCTCCTTTAGCACAGGAGGAATCCACAATGCAGACCGGCCTGGAATCTCCTTTGGACTTGGCCAGGCCTCTTAGCAAGGAGACCACGGATTCGGTCTCCAGGGCGTTGATGTGCCTCTGCTTTTCCCACTGCCATACTCCTTCAACGGTCCAAGAGCCGGCGGAGAGGACATCGTTGATGGCGAGGTTTTCCAGCCCAGGGGAGGGAGGCCGATCAGGCTGCGAAGCCTTAACGATCCCTTTCAGCAGACTGGCTACGCCTTTCCCAGCCTGCCCCGGCGAGGCACGGCTGACCCAGAAAACCTTAGGAATTGCAACGGGGGAGAAAAGGAAGCCTGGGCACGCAGCGGTATCTTCTCCAACGGAGGCAGCCGAAGCAGCAGGAGACAGGAGGCTTACCCCCTCGACCCTCAAGAGGCCTCTGGACAGGGAGCCTGAGAAAGCCTTGGAACCTTTCCTGAAGAAGGCAACAGCAGGGACTCGAGCCCTCACGGCTTTCCTGAACAAAGAGAAGGAGGCCTCACAGGCTTTGACCCTGGCAACCTTTCGCCGCTCTTTTAGGTTGCCGCCAGCTGAGCACGAACCAGAAGGGAGGGCGATGACGAGGCTGCGGCACGACCTTTCCAAAGAAGGTTGCAGAGCCAGTCTTGAACGACGGGGCTGCAAACGTCAAACTCAACGGAGGAGCGCAGGTCGAGGATAGGAGACACGCGAAGCCCAAGCGAAGCACAGCAGTCAGCTATACCCTCGGAGCCTGCGAAAACACAGACCACATCAAAGTCGAAGGCAAGGGGCTTTTCGGGCCCGACCTCGGAGAAGGGAACCTCGCCTTCCTCCTCGTCATCGACAGCAGAGTGATCTCTCGGATCGAGCATGGTGTACGATCCTTTCTTGTCAGCGCACAGCCAAAGGGCGGAGGAGACCGCGAGCGGCTGAGGGGAGGAGCAAAAGGCCCCTCTGTGCATCGAGGCATCTGAGCAGAAGATGTCAGAGAGGAAGGGAGCCGAGATATCCGAAGACATCACCGGCGCAAGCGAGGCCAGGATGACAAGTTCCTGTCGGAGTGAAGGAAGTTCAAAGCCATTACAACCACGTGGAGCACTCGGGCAACAAGGGTCTCCTTTGCTTTGGCAGAGGGGCCGGGGTTATCAGCCCAGCCGGGCAAGGAGCCTGGGCCGAACACTGAAACGTCAGGAACCGGCAGAGGAACAAGGGCGGTGTCAAGGGCTGTTTCGCCCCGCTCGCGAATGCAAAAGGATGTGCGGAGGAACTTTGCAAATGAAGTCCTCGAGGAAAGAACCAGGCGGGGAAGAGCCGCCGCCCAGGACCAAAAGTCAAATTCGGAGCAAAAGTCAGGGACTCCATCAAATGGGGATGCATCTGACACTCCCGGTTGCAACGGTGGGGTCGTGGTGCTTATGGTACAGGCGGGCCTCTCGTGACGGCAGTCGGAAGACGGCCCAGCCGCCCGATCTTCGTCAGGGACAGGCTGGGGAGTGACGACCAGAGCAGAGAGGGCGCAGCCTTCGGCGGCTTCGGAGCCTAGGGAACCTTGGAAGACCTGACTCCCAGCAGCAGGTGGTAGTGAAGGCGCGGCAGGGGGAGGGGAGACCTGGACACCTGAGACCCCTACGGAGGGCAAATCAAAAGTGACCGCACGTCCCTGCCGCCTTAAGGCTTTTGCTGAGCAGCCGCTTTCCTCAGCCTGGCTCTTTGCTGCTTCTTTGTCAACGGCGGTGCCGGAGCTCCTGGCGGGGGATCCTGGGACCCAGACGGGGCCTTTGCACGCGAGAGCTCCGACCTCTTGGAAGACAGCGTCTCCATCTCCTTCACATAGCTCAGGGCAACGGCCAGCCACCTGGGTCGGCGAGGTGGCTGCAAGGGCGCACGGCGGCGCCTGCACGGGTTGGAGGGGCCGAAAACAAAGGAGTGGGCGGATCCTCCTGCAAGGAGAGAATCCAGCCAAGGTCGGGCTGCCCAGCATCTAGCACAGTCTGGTCGATCATTACGATCAGAAGGGCGAGTCTGTCTTTCGCCCCCTCCAGCTGATCGGAAGCAAGCAGGTCGAAAGCCTGCGCCAGTTGCCACATGACCAGCCCCCAGGTCCTCTGGTCTCTGAAGCCGCCGAAACGTTCGAAGTACCGGGTCATGACGGGGAGCCGCTGAAGCTCCTCCGGGAGATTTCCTAGCTGAGCCGTGGGCTCCATCCTCCGCCTTGCAGCCTCCTGCACCTTGGCAAAGAAGCCACCTGCTCGCCCGTGGAGCTCCCTCTGCAGTTTCATCCTGGCGGCAGATCCTTTCACTGATATGGAGTTCGGCCCGCTCGCTGCTAAGTCTGACATCGGATCGCCGCCACCGGCCAACTGAGCCACTAAAGTAGTGAGGGCCTTGCTCTGAGCAAGGAGAGCGGAGGCAAGAGGGCCCCCCGACACTGCGTCCTCGTCCAAAGGATCCCCGTCCAAAGGACCAGGGGCCACGGCCTCTGGTGCACCAAACCCTGCGACGGAAAACGCCGCCTTGGCCCTCGGTGGAGCTCCTAGCAGGCTCGCAAGCTGGCGAGGGGCAGCAGGGGAAGCTGCGATCGCGGCGGAGACCGGAGCGGCAAGTGCTGACCTGTTTCCACCTAAGGGAGCTGGGCCTACCAGGGGTGCTGGGCCGGTTTGCGGAGGCGGCGGGTTGCTCGCGAGCTGTTGCACTTGGGTTGACAGGGCTTGCAAGGCCTGCATGATTCCCTCTTGCTGAGAAGCCAGGGCCGCCATTGTGGGTTTCTTTGGCCGAGCTTCCGCCTTCGGCCTGCGCTCCAACAAAGGTGCGGAAGGCAAAGCCTGTTCGGGCAGGAGCTCCTCGGCGGTGATGTAGCCTGCTCCCCGGTCTCCCTCCATGTTGGCTGTCCACTCGACAGCAGCCGCGGTTACGCTCGTGGCCAAAGGGAAGAGCATCGGCGATTCGGCCACAAAGGGAGTACACTCGGGCAGGCCTTCCAGTAGAGGCTCGAGGCCCCCGGCAGCTGTTTCTCCGAAGTCTATGAGGGTAACCTCTATCATCCTCTGAGGATAGACGCCTAGCCATTCCCCGGACTCGGCAAGCTCCACGGCGGGAGCAGTGATCACGGTGGAGGGACCTATCACACTTGAGAAGCCTTGGTCGGCGGCCTCTTGCAAAACGCCCGGGGAGAAAACACCGGAAGGCAGGACCAGCAGGAAACCGCCGGGTCTGCTCAGCACACAGTAGCACACAGCTGGAGGGGCATCGCTCACAATGCCTAGGACCTCCTGGGGCCTGACCTTCAGCAAGTTGACCTCCCCAGCCTCGGCAGGGACAACCTCGTCCGGATTCATTGAGTCTGCGAGGGGGGGTATGCACGACCTGCACCGGCCACGTAGATCCTCGCCTCCGTCTCAGTGGGCCACCCGTGGGACAAAGAGAAACCCCTATGGTTGTCCACCAAACGAAGGTAAGTAGCCCGACTACTCGTAACCTGGACGTGGCTGCAAGAGGGGGTCTGGATCACAACGTAGATCCGTGACGGCAGCGACAGGGTAGGAGTGACGTTAGGGGTGGTAACCCGGCTTGCTAGCACCGCGGAGGCCCAGCAGCCCGCTGTCCAGGCCCGTGCAGCCCGCTCGTGGGGCGAAGATACACTGGCTCTGAGAGCCCTGGCCGAATCCAGAAGGTAAGCAGGCAGAGGAGGGAAGGAGGCCTCGATGGCACTACGGGACTCAGCGGGGCTCGGGGAGCTTAGGGTCGGCGGGTTAGGGAACCTAACGGGGGACCCAAAGCTATCCAAGCTAGCACCCAAACAAGCTGACGAGGCTCTCGGCGCCTCGGATGACGCGGTAGCAGAAGGGGCAGGCTCGGAAGCCAAAGGGGCAGGGGCAGCCTGCCTCGATCGGGTGATGGAGATGCGAAGGCCCTCCAACTCCAGAGAAAGTTGAGTGACGGCCTCCTGATCAGAGGCGGGTGTGCCCATACAATGATAGCCGAGCTTGACCTGGAGACTGAGTCTCAGCACGATCCCTGGCTTGCGAGAGGTGCAGAGCTCGGGAGGGGGCAAGGAAGTGGAAGTAAAGGATGAAGAGGAACAGCCCAAATGCCAGGCCAAATCCAAGCACGAAAGCAAGGAGAAGCTGGGATACGGAGGTCCCCTGGCAGTGGATAGGGCAGCGTAAACCCCAAAATTCCGTCTTAACCCCTTCCGAAACGAGCTCAATCAACCCCCGAAAGACAGGGCCCCACACCATTCTTGAACCGAGCACCGCGAAGCAACCTCACAATCGCCACTACTGTCAGGGTTTTGGGGGGACCCTTATTGTAATTATAGTACAGTATCTTCAAACCCTATTCTACTTATTCAGGCACCTAAACCCTACACCCTTATAGAAGCCCTTATACATCCCTTTAAAAGGAATCCTTTAAAGGAGCCCCCCCAAAAGCCAACTCTAATTATTAAAAGATCCCTTATAGAACCCTTTGGGGATCCCCTTAAAGGAACCCTATTCTAATCATCAAAAGCACTCTAACTAACCCTAAACCCTAAACCCTAAACCCTAAACCCTAAACCCTAAACCCTAAACCCTAAACCCTAAACCCTAAACCCTAAACCCTAAACCCAAGCCCTATTCTAAGTATTAAAGCCTCCATATTCGGCCCAAGGGGCAGCGTCGCCGTCGCTTGCAGGAGGCCCTGGAGGAGTTCCATCGTCGGTTTCGGCTGCGAGGCTTCGCCTCAAGGGGGGTTTGGGGTTTGGGGTTT